>UESW01000165.1:0-66922 GCA_900491605.1 Calamus simplicifolius | reverse complement strand
TCTCACTATGCTCACTAAATTTTTGTAAAACTCTTTAACTAGTGCAGGGTACGTGGGACAATCCAGTGAACACATTTTCTCAAATCCCATCTCAATCAACTGTCTACCTATTATAAAACCTTCATTCTCAAATAACTCAAAATCAACCTTTCTACCTGTTGTAATAACTCTACTGGCAAGGTGATCTACCTGAAGAGTGGTAGCTGGAGCAGGAGAATCACTCGGAGAAGGGTAGAGGATGAATCTGGAGATGGCTCGCGGACGGGTCGTCGAACGGTCCGTTTCCTCTTCAATCCGGCGCCACTACTGCTAGCTCCATGGTTTTAGGTGCCATAGATCTAGATGGAGTTAATCAGAGGTTTTTGGAGTTTTGGAAGGTTTGGGAAAGCTTTGGAGAGAGTTTGGAATGATTTGAAATGATGAAATGTCCGTGGGGTCGACTCGTGCCCTAGATAATCAAACTGGGACCACGTCGAGTCGACTCGCGCAAAGCGTGGAGTCGGCTCCCGAGTAGTCACAGAGCACGGACCCGACATCGAGTCGACTCGCGCAGAGAGGGGTCGACTCCCGAGTTTCAACAGAAATAGGAGTCGACTCCGATACTGTCCGAGTCGGCTCCTAGACCATTTCAGAGAAAAAAAATAAAGATTCAGAGAATCTGAAATGAGTCCGGAATTTGATCTTTGAGTATGATTAAAAATCATGGATTTTGAGAGATCAAATTGATATGAGTTCTAGATAAAATTTCCTTAAGATTTTGAGAAATTGAAAGAACTCTAGATACATTTCCTTAGGGGTTTCAAAATCTATTCCAAAGGATCACAAATCCTAACTCTCCTCTAAGATAACAAAATCTTCTTCGCTTAAAGGTTTTGTAAAGATGTCAGCTAATTGTTCTTCAGTGTTAACATAATCAAGACAAATTTCATTCATTAGCTACATGTTCTCTTATAAAATGATATCTAATTTCTATGTGTTTTGTCTTGAATGTTGAATTGGATTTTTAGTTAAATTGATTGCGCTTGTGTTATCACATCTTATGGGTGTCTTATCAAGTGTGATACCATAGTCTTCAAGTTGTCGCTTAATCCATAGGATTTGCGCACAGCAACTTCCAGCTGCTACATATTCAGCTTCAGTAGTTGATAATGCAACTGAATTTTGCTTTTTGCTAAACCATGTGATTAAGTTACTACCTAAGAATTGGCATGCACCACTTGTGCTTTTTCTATCTAATTTACATCCAGCATAATCAGAATCTGAATATGCAATTAGGTTTAATGTGGAGTCTCTAGAATACCATAAACCTACATTTTTTGTTCCATTTAGATATCTTAATATTCTTTTAACAGCTATTAAATGTGATTCTTTAGGTTCTGATTGAAATCTAGCACATAAACATACAGAAAACATAATATCTGGTCTACTTGCGGTTAAATAAAGAAGGGATCCGATAATACCTCGATAATACTTTTGATCAACCTTTTTACCTTCTTCATCTTTGTCCAGCTTGCATGAAGGACTCATTGGTGTTCCGAGGGGTTTCATTGATTCCATACCAAACTTCTTTAGGATTCTCTTGTGTATTTTGTTTGGTTGATGAAGATTCCCTCTTTGCTTTGTTTGATTTGGAGTCCAAGGAAGAAGTTGAGTTCTCCCATCATGCTCATCTCGATTCTCCCTGCATCAACTTGCAAATTCTTGACATAGAGAATCGTTAGTAGCACCAAAAATAATGTCATCAACGTATATTTGTACTACAAGTAAATCTTTACTTTTTTTTTTCAAAAATAAGTTTTATCAACATTTCCTCTTGTAAAATCATTTTCAATTAAGAATTTACTTAACCTATCATACCAAGCTCTAGGTGCTTGTTTCAAACCATATAAAGCTTTGTGCAATTTAAAAACGTGATTTGAAAATTCGTGATCTTCAAAACCTGGTGGTTGTTCTACATAAACTTCTTCATTTATAAAACCATTTAAAAATGCGCTTTTAACATCCATTTGAAATAAGTTAAAGTTCATATGACATGCAAATGCAAGTAATAGCCTAATGGCTTCTAATCTAGCTACTGGTGCAAAGGTTTCATCAAAATCAATACCTTCTTCTTGATTATATCCTTTTGCAACTAATCTAGCTTTGTTTCTAATTACTATGCCATTTTCATCTAGTTTATTTCTAAAAATCCATTTTGATCCTATTACTGAATGATTTTTAGGTCTTTCAACTAAAGTCCATACATTATTTCTTGTAAATTGATTTAATTCTTCTTGCATTGCTAACATCCAATTATTATCTTTTTCAGCTTCTTCAATAGTTTTAGGTTCAATTTGTGATACAAATGCAAGATGATTACTAATATTTCTCATATATGATCTAGTTCTTATTCCTTGAGATGGATCACCTATAATCAATTCCTTGGGATGACTATGAGCATATCTCCAGTCTCTTGGAAGATCTATATCATTATGATCAATATTGACATCATCATCCTTATGTGAATCATCATCTTTAGCTTCTTGCTCATGATCTGAAGATACTTCAATATTAAGTTTTTCAAGATCTTTTTCAATTATGTTTGTATCTTCCTCATCATCAAGCTTTTCAGAACTAGATGCTAAAGACTCATCGAAAACTATATGAATGGATTCTTCAACTACTAAGGTTTTCTTGTTAAATACTCTATAAGCTTTACTAGTTGTTGAATATCCTAAAAAGATTCCTTCATCAGATTTAGCATCAAATTTTCCTAAATTGTTTTTACCATTATTATGAATAAAACATTTACATCCAAATGCATGAAAGTATTTTATATTGGGTTTTCTTTCATTCCATAATTCATAAGGTGTTTTCTTTAAGATTGGTCTTATTAGGGCTCGATTTAAGATGTAGCATGCTGTGTTAATAGCTTCCGCCCAAAAGTACTTTGGTAGGTTACTTTCGCATAGCATGGTACGGGCCATGTCTTCTAAAGTCCTATTTTTCCTTTCAACTACACCATTTTGCTGTGGAGTCCTAGGGGCTGAAAAATTATGATTAATACCATTTTCAGTGCAGAAACTTTCAAATAAGTGATTTTCAAATTTAGTTCCATGATCACTTCTTAGAGATACTATGGTAGTGTTTTTCTCATTTGTGACTTTCTTGAAGAATTTCAGGAATATCGAGAAAGTCTCATCTTTGTGAGCTAAAAACAGTACCCAAGTATATCTAGAATAATCATCTACAATCACTAGACCATATTTCTTTCCTCCTAGACTTGTGGATCTAGTTGGTCCAAAAAGGTCCATGTGAAGTAGCTCTAATGCCCTAGAAGTTGAAACAACATTTTTAGATTTGAAAGAACTTCTAGTTTGTTTTCCAAATTGACATGCATCACATATTTTGTTGTTTTCAAAAACTAGTTTAGGTAAGCCTTTAACTAAATCCATTTTAATTAGTTTTGAAATAAGGTGTGTGCTTGCATGACCTAATCTACGATGCCACAACCAACTAATTTTATTTATATTAGCATTGTCAGCAATCAAGCAATGATCACTCAAAGATAATTTTTCTAGATCAACCAAGTAAACATTGCCATCTCTATAACCCGTAAATACAATGCTATTATCAATAGAATTAGTTACAGTGCATATAGAAGATTTAAATGAAACATTAAAGTTTTTATCACATAATTGGCTTATACTAATTAGATTATGCTTCAAACCATCAACATAAAGTACATTATCAATAAATATAGATGGAGTTATACGAACTTTACCAAGGCCCATAATTTGACCTTTACCATTATCGCCAAACGTAACAACTCCACCTTTCTTTTCTTCCAGGGTGATGAATTCATCTTTGTCACCCGTCATATGTCTTGAGCAGCCACTATCAAGGTACCACTTTTTCTTTGATCTTTTGGCTACAAGACATTCCTGCAACATAATTTAAACTTTATGTTTAGGTACCCAAGCTTTCTTGGGTCCTTCATGGTTAGTAGCAATAAAAATTATTCCTTTCGGAACCCAAATTTTCTTTTCTTTAGAATTTAATTTATTATTACTTATTGTTTTGCACTCAAAAGATTTATGTCCCTTTTGATTACATTTAAAACAAGTAATATTACTTTGGTTACCTTTTACAAAAATATTTTTCAATAATTTTTGTTTTCTAAATGTGTTATATCCTAAACCTGCTTTGTCAAAAACTGCTTTTTGACTATCTAATATCATATTTAGTTTAGTTGAGCTTAGAGTAAATTTCTCAACAATGTCTTTATACTTTTTAACATCTTTCTTAAGAAAATTATTTTCATTAGAGATTGATTCTTTTTCTTTAATTAGATTTTTATTTTCAGATTTTATCAAATCAATCTTATGAACACAATCATTCTTTTCATTAAGAAGTGTTTCCATTTTATCTTTTAAATCTTTAACTACAAGATTTAATTCATTTTTCTCATTAATTAAATTTAAGTTTTCAGTTTTCAAAGATTTGTGTTTCTTTTTAAAGCCTTGAAATCAATCATCAATTCATTGAAAGCTTCAAACATTTCATCAAAAG
Source organism: Calamus simplicifolius (assembly GCA_900491605.1). Lineage (NCBI taxonomy): Eukaryota > Viridiplantae > Streptophyta > Magnoliopsida > Arecales > Arecaceae > Calamus > Calamus simplicifolius. The sequence goes on along the minus strand of UESW01000165.1, from coordinate 62,371 downwards.
TAAATTCATCATCGGGGGTTTCGGTACTTACCTCTTCGTTGTCGTCCGCCATGAAGCAAACATTAGCAACTTCTTTTTGTTCTTCTTTTTCGGAAGAAGACTCTTCACTGTCGGTCCAAGTTGCCATGTAGGCCTTTTTCTTTTTCTTATAGGCCTTCTTAAGTAAAGGACAGTCATATCTAAAATGCCCTGGCTTTTTACATTCATAACAAACTAAGGGCTCTTTCTCTTTGTCCTTGTCTTTTTTCTTATCCTTTTCTTTTTCTCCTTCCATTTTTGACATAAATCTCTTCTTGTGGAAGGGCCTCCTTTGCATAAATTTCTTGAATTTCCGTGCAAGGAGGGCTGTCTCATCATCATCATCCTCTTCATCATCGCTGCTGCTTACTTCCCTTTCTGCAGCTTTGAGGGCGATGGTCTTCTTCTTTCTTGACTCATCCTCATTGACATGTTGTTTAACTTGAAGCTCATGAGTCATTAGCGAACCAAGAAGCTCTTCCAATGGTAGGATGTTCAGATCTTTGGCTTCTTGTATGGCTATCACCTTGGCTTTCCAAGTCCTTGGAAGTGACCTAAGAATTTTGCGAACAAGCTCAGAGGTAGTATAAACTTTTCCAAGACTTTTCAAACCATTCACAATATCGGTGAATCTAGTGAACATGCATGTGATGGTTTCATTTTGTTCCATGGTAAATAATTCATATTTATGAACCAAAATATTTATCTTTGATTCTTTTACTTGGTTTGTTCCTTCATGTGTTATTTCCAACCTATCCCAAATTTCTTTTGCGGAATTACATGTTGAGATTCGGTTGAATTCATTAGAGTCTAAGGAACAATACAAAATGTTAATGGCTTTAGCATTTAATTGAGCCATTCTCCTATCATTATCATTCCAATCCCTTTCGGGCTTAGGAACAATAGTGCCATCTACTAAGTGTGTGGGTGTACTAGGTCCATTTATTATAACTCCCCACAATTCATAGTCAGAAGCTTGAATGAATATTCTCATTCTAGCTTTCCAATATGAATAGTTGGTTCCATTAAATAAAGGAGGTCTATTCGTAGAATGACCTTCAGCAAAACATGAACCACTTTGTGTTGCCATAAGGATCTTTAGCCCTTGATCGTGAGATCAAATTCTAAATGAGCACTTGCTCTGATACCAATTGTTGGCCCAGATGGCAACCCAAGAGGGGGGGGGGGTGAATTGGGTTCTTAAAAAATTAAGACTTTTTGAAATGTTTTAAACAACTTAACTCAAGATGTGCAAGTGAGAGAAATTAACTTATAAGCAAAGCACAAACAGAAATATAAGAGAGATAGAGTGAGAGACAAAAGAGCACGGCAAACACAAGGTTTTATAGTGGTTCGGTGCAATCCACACCTACGTCCACTCCCAAGATTCACTTGGGTCCACACTATAATCTCCCTAGATTACAGCCGAGTTGTTTTACAAGCTCACAACTCAAACTTGTTGTTTTCTCGGACGCACAACGAACCCAGCCGGTTTTACATGGGCTTACCAGCACAAAACCCAACTCGTTGTTTTAACGGGGTCACAACGAACCCAAAACGTAAGCTATCCCAAGCTTACAACGAGGTACAACTACCTCCACTGATTCAACCCACTGATTGAATCAGTACACAAGAAAATAAATTCGAGTTTAAATACAAACAACTCCTCTAGAGCAGAATAATCAAAATAAAGCTTAGGTTTAGAAAAGCCTGATTAAATAAGCTTGAATGCAGGCTTGGCTTCTTTGCTTCTCTTCTCCAACTCCTTTCAAGTGTGGAATCAGGCCTCAGCACAGATTCTCCTAGCTTTGGGGCTTTTGGATGTTGGTTGAAGCTTTTCTTCTTTTCTTTCTAGGTTGGAAGATCTTGATTTGCTCTTGGTTGCTTTGGGATCTCCTCTTGAACTTTTTGTAGATTGTAGCTCAGGAGCACATGAATCTCTCTCTTTGATTTCACTCCTTCTGAATCTCTTTTCTTGGCTCAAATGATTTTTCCAATGAAGCTCTGTTTTTCCCTCTTTTTGAAAGATTTTCTTTTCTCTCTTTTCACCACTCTATTGATATATTTAATTTGAAAAGAGCTCCTCTATTTATAGAATCTGCAAAAATATATCCGTTAGAAACACAGAAATATAGCCGTTATTTGAAAATCTTACCGTTGGGGCTGATGTGTCATCATGAAAAATCGCGCCCAGATTTTGCGGAGTCGACTCGAGCTTTGTGGGAGTCGGCTCGAAGTCGATTACTAAAAATAGAAACATTTTAAACGTTAGAGGGTCGACTCGTGAAAAAACAAAGTGTCGGCTCCCGACAGTCGGGGGTCGACTTGAGGAAAATGGGGAGTCGACTCGAGAGGTGCTCAAAAAACATGGTTTCTGTTGTTTGAGCGGAGTCGACTCGCACAGACAGGAGTCAGCTCGCACAGAGTTAGGGGTCGACTCTTGAAATCCAAGGGTCGACTCGAGAAAATCAGAAATCTCTGTTACTTACAGGAGTCGACTCTGAAACTCTAGAGTCGGCTCCGGAACGTATCAAAAATCAGATATTTTTCTGATTGACTTTGAAATTTATCCCAGAATAATTTTAAATGATATTTTAACTTGAATACAATAAATATGACATTAAGCATGAATTCAAGACATGTTTCAAGAAATCATTGATTGATATGTAACATGTAAAAATTCCTTTTTGAAATCTTAAATATAGAGCTTGAACCTTCTTTTTCAAATTGATTCAAAACACAGTGAATTTAAACATTAGGAGTCCATTGCTTTCATTTTGAATAAGCTCAAGGTATTTGATTGATAAACTCATTATCTCCTTTAAAATACTCATGGCTTTTGGAAATCATCAAAATCAATAAAGTTGGGGTAAATACAATTTCTCAAATTTCTCAACATGTATAAAGAAAAAATAGGACTTTAGAAGACATGGCCCGTACCATGCTATGTGAAAGCAACCTACCAAAGTACTTCTGGGCAGAAGCTATAAACACGGCATGTTACATTCTTAATAGAGCCCTAATTAGGCCAATCCTTAAGAAAACACCTTATGAATTATGGAATAATAGAAAACCAAAGATAGGTTATTTTTATGTATTTGGCTGTAATGTTTTATTCATAATAATGGAAAAGACAATCTTGGTAAATTTGATGCAAAATTAGATGAAGGTATTTTCTTAGGATATTCAACAACTAGTAAAGCCTATAGAGTATTCAATAAGAAATCTCTAATTGTAGAAGAATCTATTCAAGTAGCTTTTGATGAGTCTTTAGCATCAAGTTCACAAAAATTTGATGATGAAGATACAAATATACTAGAAAGAGATATTAAAAAATTAAATATAGATGTATCTTCAGATCATGAACAAGAAACTAAAGATGATGATTCACCTAGGATTGATGACACTGATACTAATTATAATGAAGTAGATCTTCCTAAAGATTGGAGATATGCCTATGGTCATCCAAAGGAATTGATTATTGGTGATCCATCTCAAGGAGTAAGAACTAGGTCATCTATGAGGAATATCAATAATCATCTTGCATTTGTATCTCAAATTGAACCTAAAACTATTGAAGAAGCTGAAAAAGATAGTAATTGGATGCTAGCTATGCAAGAAGAATTAAATCAATTCACTAGGAATAATGTATGGTCCTTAGTTGATAGACTTAAAGGTCATTCAGTTATAGGATTTAAATGGGCATTTAGAAATAAATTGGATGAAAATGGCATAGTAATTAGAAATAAAGCTAGATTAGTTGCAAAAGGATATAATCAAGAAGAAAGAATTGATTTTGATGAAACTTTTTCACCTGTAGCTAGATTAGAAGCAATTAGATTACTACTTGCATTTGCATGTCATATGAAAAAGTTATTTCAAATGGATGTTAAAAGTGCATTTTTAAATGGTTTTATAAATGAGGAAGTATTTGTGGAATAACCACCTAGTTTTGAGGATCATGAATTTTTAAATCATGTTTTTATATTGCACAAAGCACTATATGGTTTAAAACAAGCACCTAGAGCTTGGTATGATAGGTTAAGCAAATTTCTGATTGAAAATAATTTTACTAGAGAAAATGTAGACAAAACCTTATTTTTGAAAAGGAAAGACAAAGATTTATTAGTAGTACAAATATATGTAGATGATATTGTATTCGGTGCTACTAACAATCTCTTGTGTTAAGAATTTGCTAAGTTAATGCAGGGTGAATTCGAAATGAGCATGATAGGAGAACTCAACTTCTTCCTAGGACTTCAAATCAAGCAAAGCAAAGAGGGGATTTTCATCAACCAAGAAAAGTACACAAAGGAACTTCTCAAGAAGTTTGGAATGGAGTCAATCAAACCCCTTGGAACACCTATGAGTCCTTCATGCAAATTAGACAAAGATGAAGATGGTAAGAAGGTAGATCAAAAATACTATAGAGGTATGATCAGATCTCTACTTTACTTAACAGCTAGTAGACCAGATATGATGTTTGCTGTTTGTCTATGTGCTAGATTTCAATAAGAACCTAAAGAATCTCACTTAATTGCAGTGAAATGAATTTTAAGATATCTAAGTGGAACTAAAAATGTAGGATTATGGTATTCTAGAGACTCAACATTAAACTTAATTGCAAATTCTGACTCTGACTATGCTAGATGTAAACTAGATAGAAAAAGTACAAGTGGTGCATGTCAATTCTTAGGAAGTAACTTAATCTCTTGGTTTAGCAAAAAGCAAAATTTGGTTGCATTATCCACTGCTGAAGCAGAATATGTTGCAGCTGGAAGTTGCTGTGCTCAAATCCTTTGGATTAAGTGACAACTTGAAGATTACGGTATAACACTCGATAAAACTCCTATTAGATGTGATAATACAAGTGCAATAAATTTAACTAAGAATCCAATCAAACATTCAAGAACTAAACACATTGAAATTAGATATCATTTTATAAGAGAACATGTAGCTAACAATGAAATTTGCCTTGATTATGTTAATACTGAAGAACAATTAGCTAAAATATTTACAAAACCCTTGAGTGAAGAGAGATTTTGTTATTTTAGAGGTGAATTAGGAATTTATGATCCTTTGGAATGATTTTGAAACCCTTAAGGAATGACTATCTAGACTTCTATCAATTTCTTGAGATTCCTTTCATAATTTTAAGGACAATTTATCTTGTCATTTGAGCAATCTGATTCTTCACATTCTAAAGATTTTTTCAAAAATTTATTAATTTTATTTTGACAAGTTTCGACTGTTTGAAACTCATTTATTTTTCTCTGAAACTATCAGTGGAGTCGACACCTCAATTTGAGGAGTCGACACCTCTTCTATGTCGCTCTCGGTCCTTGACCTTGGAGCCGATACCCGCTTAAGTGGAGCCGACTCTAGTTCGGGTGCTAACTGTGTTAGCGACTTAGAGTTGACACCCGACTTTGCGGGAGTCAATACCTGGTGGTCTCAAATTGACTTTATTAGGGCAGAGTCTTCGCGATTTCTATCTTCTTCAAACCCTTTCCAAATCTTCTCCAAACCCTCTCAAAACCTCCCGAAGCCAAATACTCCCCAAATCAATCATTCCCTAAGATTTCTATGGCACCTAAGCATAGGGGATCGGTCTTTGATGCTCCCGTTGCTATGAGGAAGCATACGGCAAGACGTCCCGTCCGTGAACCCACTCCGAGTGATGATTCTTCTTCTACACCATCAGATAATCCTGGCCTCTCATCTCCACTGGTAGATACTCTAGCTGGGCGAGTTATTACCATGGGTAGAAAAGTTGATTTTGATTTCTTTGATGCCGAAGGTTTTGACATTGGAAGACAAATTAAAGAACTCGGTTGGGATAAAGTCTGCTCTTTGGATGTACCTACTTATCCAGCACTTGTTAAAGAATTTTATCTGAATTTAGCTTGAGTAGATGGTGGGATTGTTAGTTCTATTAGAGGAAAGAGAATTCATCTTACTTTCCAAATTTTAGGAAATTTGTTAAGTATTCCTGTCACTAGATTTGTTGCAAATATTCATAGTGAGAGATCAGCTGCTTTGTCAAGGATGTTAGGAAGAGAAATAACTGAATTTGAAGAGGTTAGGGCAAACCAATTGCCACTTGAGCTTAGGCTGTTACATAACATATGTAGTAGGATTCTATTTCCCAAGACTGGCCGTTTTGAGTATGTCTTAGAGTGAGACATTATTGTTATGGACAGTATCTTGATGGGTCAGCCTATAAATCTTGCTAGGATGATGATATGGTATATGGTTGAGGCTGGGGGCAAGAAGAGATCTTCACTACCTTATGGAATGATCCTAACCTTGGTTTTTAGGAGTCAAGGAGTAGCTATTTCAGAAAATGAGCCTTCGAAGAACCTAAGGCACACTGACTACTACAGCTTAGCCACTGTGCATAGGATGTGATTTGTAAAAGTAGATGGTAAATGGGAGAGAAAAGGTCATACTGGCGATAGGGTTGCTGAGACTAATGTGCCTGGCCCTTCTGAGGCAGGACCATCTATGAGACACAGCTCACCAGAGCTCAGTCAGGATGTACCTCCAGCTCCACCAGTTCCTTCTACTTTTGATCAGTCATCTATTGGTTTTTCAGATACTCAGTTAGAACAGCTTAGAGGTATTTTTGCTATTCACAAGGAAGAGATGAAATCTGAGTTAGATAGCCAGTTCATGAACTTGAGAGATGTTGACCCAATTATTGATTTTGATGATTAATAAAGGAATTGAGTATATTTATTTGATTACTAATGGATTTGACAAGTGTTTTAGCGCTTAAAAATATTTGATCGATTTAAAGGTATTAAGAAATGAGTTTTGAATCAATTGCAAATCATACGTTTCAAAGTTTCAGAACCTGGAGTCGACACCTAGAATTCCTGGAGCCGACCCCATGGCCAGTCAAATATTCTTCTGATTTTTGATACGGTCCGGAGACGACACCTAGAGTTTCGGAGCCGACACCCAGAGTTTCAGAGTCGACACTTACAGTGTCTGGAGCCGACTCCGATGCGGGGACAGAACGCTTATTTTTTGAACATTTTGGAGCCGACACACACAGTATTCTGGAGCTGACACCTGACGATGGCGAGCCGACACCTAACTTTTTGGATCCGACTCCTCGATGAACTCAGAACTTTCTATTTTTGGATAAACGACTTGGAGCCGACACCTGAAAAGTTGGAGCCGACTCCAACCTATCTGGGACAAAAATTTAAAATGCCAGATCAGCTCTAACAGTAATATTTCCTTTTTACCTAACTTCTAATGGATATATTTTGTTTCCAGGTACATTCCAACGGCTAGTTTTCTTCCAAAAATGGATTAAAAGAAATCTATAAGAAGGGGGAGAACACCCGTTTGAAAATAAGAACGAAAAAAAAGAAAAAGAGGGAGAATATCCAAATCAAAAATCGAGAAGTCTTGAGCCTGAAATCAAGAGAGAAGTACTCAAATTCAAATCCTTCCACTTCAAAAAGCTCAAAGAAGAATCCAAGGCGTTCAAAGTTTGAAAAATCAAAGGATTCACAAAAAGGGAAAAAGCTCTTTTGAAGATTTTCAACTTCTCATCTGCAACGTTTGCAACGAATCAAAGCTGAGGCCTGATTCAACATCTCCAAAGAGAAGAGAAAAGAAGAAAAGAAGAAAAGCTCAAATCCAATCCACTTCAAACAGGCTTTTCTAAACCTTGTTCATTCATTTGAATATTTGCTCATTTAAGGAGCTGTCTTGTATCTTAAACATTATTCTTTCTTGTTTTTACTGGTTCAATCAGGGGGATTGAACTAGTGGAGGTTGTATACCTCGGGTCAAGCAAGTTTAGCTTGAGTTTAGGGTTTTGTGCTGGTGAGCCCGGAAAATTGGCTGGGTTCGTTGTGATCCGGGTAAAACAATAAGTTGTGAGTTGTGATCTTGGAAAATAACTCGACTGTAATCAAGTCGATTATAGTGTGGACCCAAGTGAATCTTGGGAGTGGACGTAGGTGTTGGATACACCGAACCACTATAAAATCCTTGTGTTTGTCGTGCTTCTATTATCTCTATCTCTATCTCCTTGTTTGTGCTTTATATTTGCATTGCATTCAATTTCATTTATCTTAAAGACAATAGCTTTTAAAGAAAAAGTTAAATTTTTTAAAGAACCCAATTCACCCCCCCTCTTGGGTTGCCATCTGGGCCAACAATTGGTATCAGAGCTAGTGCTCATTTGAATCTGATCACACGATCAAGAGCTAAAGATCCAAATGGCAGCTCAAGTTGGATCTTCATTTGCTGAAGGTCATTCTACAAATAGACCTCCCTTATTTAATGGTTCCAACTATTCATATTGGAAAGCAAGAATGAGGATATTCATTCAAGCTTCTGATTATGAATTGTGGAGTGTTATAATTAATGGACCTAGCACACCCACACACATTGTTGATGGCTCTATTGTTCCTAAGCCCGAAAGGGATTGGAATGATAATGATAGGAAAATGGCTCAGCTCAATGCTAAGGCCATGAATGTCTTGTATTGTTCATTAGATGCAAACGAATTTAATCGCATTTCTACATGTAATTCTGCAAAAGAAATATGGGACAGATTAGAGGTTACCCATGAGGGTACTAATCAAGTAAAGGAATCTAAAATAAATATTCTTGTTCATAAATATGAATTATTTAGCATGGAGCAAACTGAAACTATTGCATGCATGTACACTAGATTCACCGATATTGTAAATGGTTTGAAAAGTCTAGACAAGACCTATACTAATTCTGAACTTGTTCGCAAAATTCTTAGGTCACTACCAAGGACTTGGGAAGCAAAAGTGACAGCAATCCAAGAAGCCAAGGACCTTAACACCTTACCCTTGGAGGAGCTACTTGGATCCCTTATGACCCATGAATTAACTATGAAGCAGCACATAGAAGAAGATGTGAAGAAGAAAAAGACTATAGCTCTTAAGGCTGCTGAAAGTGAGGAGAGCTGCAGTGATAATGATGATGATGATGACGAGACAGCTCTTCTAGCAAGAAAATTTAAAAAATTCATGAGAAGAAAGAGACCCTTCCACAAGAAGAAATCTGGAATTAAGATGGAAGGAGAAAAAGAAAAGGAAAAGGACAAGGACAAAGAGAAAGACCCCTTGATTTGCTATGAGTGTAAGAAACCGGGCACTTTAGATACGATTGTCCACAATTGAAGAAAACTTACAAGAAGAAGAAGAAAACCTATGTTGCAACCTGGAGTGACAGCGATGAATCCTCTTCAGAGGAAGAACAAAAAGAAGTTGCAAACATTTGCTTTATGGCAAACGACGACAGCGAGGTAAGTTCCGAAAACCCTAGTGATGAGCTTGCATTTGATGAATTATTGAAGCTTTCAATGAACTAGTAGATGATTTTAAAGTTTTGAAAAAGAAATACAAATCTTTGAAAAATGATAACTCAATTCTTATTAAAGAAAAAGATGATCTTACTAATGAAATTAAAATGCTAAAATCTGAAAAAGAAAATATGACAAAAGAAAGAGAATCAATTTCCAATGAAAATGATAAGCTAAAGAAGGAAGTTGATAAATATAAGAATATTGTTGATAAATTTACTTATAGTTCTGAAAAACTTAATTTATTGTTAAGCAATCAAAGAGCTATATATGATAAAGCTGGTTTAGGATATAGACCTAACTTAAAACAAAAATTTGTCAAAAACTTTTTTAGAAAAGAACAAAATAGAGATAATGTTACATGTCATTATTGTAACAAGAAAGGCCATAAATCCTATGAATGTGATGCAAGAAATAATAACAAAAAATCAAATAATAAAGGCAAGAAAATATGGGTTCCCAAAGGAACGATCTTTTATGCTACTAACCATGAAGGACCCAAGAAGGCTTGGGTACCTAAATATAAGACTTAATTATTTTTGCAGGAGTGTCTTGCGGCCAAAAGATCAAAGCGAAATGGTATCTCGATAGCGGCTGCTCAAGACACATGACGGGTGACAAGGATCAATTCATCACCCTTGAGAGCAAAAGAGGAGGAGTTGTTACATTTGGTGACAATGGCAAAGGCCAAATCATGGGGTTTGGTAAAATTCAAATAACTCCCTCTACATATATTGAAAATATTTTATATCAATGGTTTGAAACATAATCTAATAAGTATTAGCCAATTATGTGATAAAGGTTTTAAAGTATCATTTGAAGCATCAATCTGCACTGTTTCTAATCCCATTGATAATAGCATTGTTTTTATTGGAAATAGAAATGACAATGTATACTTGATTGATTTAGACAATTTGTCTACTAGTAATCATTGCTTAGTTGCTAATAATGCTAATATGAATGAGATTAGTTGGTTATGGCATCGTAGATTAGGTCATGCAAGCACACACCTTATTTCAAAATTAATTAAAATGGATTTAGTAAAAGGACTTCCATAGCTAGATTTTGAAAATAAAAAATTTGTGATGCATGTCAATTTGGAAAACAAACTAGAAATTTTTTCAAAACTAAAAATATTATTTCCACTTCTAGGCCACTTGAACTACTTCACATGGATCTTTTTGGACCTACTAGAACCACAAGTCTAGGAGGAAAGAAATATGGTCTTGTGATTGTAGATGATTACTCTAGATACACTTGGGTATTGTTTTTAGCTCATAAGGATGAGACCTTTCCATTATTTTTGAAATTCTTCAAGAAGGTCACAAATGAGAAAAACAACACCATAGTGTCTCTAAGAAGTGATCATGGCACTGAATTTGAAAATCACTTATTTGAAAACTTTTGCATAGAAAATAAATTCATCATAATTTTTCAGCACCTAGAACACCACAACAAAATGGAGTAGTTGAAAGAAAAAATAGAACTTTAGAAGACATGGCCCGTACCATGCTATGTGAAAGCAACTTACCAAAATACTTTTGGGCGGAAGCTATAAACACGGCATGTTACATTCTTAATAGAGCTTTAATTAGGCCAATCATTAAGAAAACTCCTTATGAACTATGGAATAATAGAAAACCAAACATAAGTTACTTTCATGCATTTGGTTGTAAATGTTTCATTCATAATAATGGCAAAGATAATCTAGGAAAATTTGATGCAAAATCTGATGAAGGCATTTTCTTAGGATATTCAACATCTAGTAAAGCCTATAGAGTGTTTAACAAGAGAAACTTAATTGTAGAAGAATCTATTCATGTAATTTTTGATGAATCTTTAGCATCGAGTTCTGAAAAGATTGATGATGAGGAAGATACAAACATTCTAGAAAGAGATATTAAAAAATTAAATACAGATGTATCTTCGGATCATGAACAAGAAGCTAAGGATAATGATTCTCCTAATGTTGATGTTGTTGATGCAAATCATAATGATGTAGATCTTCCTAGAGACTGGAGATATGCCTATGGTCATCCTAAAGAATTAATTATAGGTGATCCATCTCAAGGAGTAAGAACTAGATCATCAATGAGAAACATCAATAATCATCTTGCATTTGTATCTCAAATTGAACCTAAAACTATTGAAGAAGCAGAAAAAGATAATAATTGGATGTTAGCTATGCAAGAAGAATTAAATCAATTTACTAGAAATAATGTTTGGACTCTTGTAGATAGACCTAAAGATCACTCTGTTATAGGATCAAAATGGGTATTTAGAAATAAATTAGACGAAAATGGCATAGTAATTAGAAACAAAGCTAGATTAGTTGCAAAAGGATATAATCAAGAAGAAGGAATTGATTTTGATGAAACTTTTGCACCTGTAGCTAGACTAGAAGCAATTAGATTATTACTTGCATTTGCATGTCATATGCATATCAACTTATTTCAAATGGATGTTAAAAGTGCATTTTTAAATGGATTTATAAATGAGGAAGTTTTTGTTGAACAACCACCTGGTTTTGAAGATCATGAATTTCTAAATCATGTTTTTAAATTGCACAAAGCACTATATGGTTTAAAACAAGCACCTAGAGCTTGGTATGAAAGATTAAGTAAATTTCTGATTGAAAATAATTTTATAAGAGGAAATGTTGATAAAACACTATTTTTGAAAAGAAAAGACAAGGATTTATTAGTAGTACAAATATATGTTGATGATATTGTATTCGGTGCTACTAACAATTTGTTATGTCAAGAATTTGCTAAGTTGATGCAGGGTGAGTTTGAAATGAGCATGATGGAGAACTCAACTTCTTCCTAGGACTTCAAATTAAGCAAAGCAAAGAAGGAATTTTCATCAATCAAGCCAAATACACAAAAGAACTGCTCAAGAAGTTTGGAATGGAGTCAATCAAACCACTTGGAACTCCTATGAGTCCTTCATGCAAGCTGGACAAAGATGAAGATGGTAAGAAAGTAGATCAAAAATGTTACAGAGGTATGATCGGATCTCTTCTTTACTTAACAGCTAGTAGACCAGATATAATGTTTGTTGTATGTCTATGCGCTAGATTTCAATCTGAACCTAAAGAATCTCACTTAATTTGTAAAAAGAATCTTAAGATATTTAAGTGGAACTAAAAATGTAGGTTTATGGTATTCTAGAGACTCAACATTAAACTTGATTGCATATTCTGACTCTGACTATGCTGGATGTAAATTAGATAGAAAAAGCACAAGTGGAGCATGTCAATTCTTAGGTAGTAACTTAATCTCTTGGTTTAGCAAAAAGCAAAATTCGATTGCATTATCTACTGCTGAAGCAGAATATGTTGCAGCTGAAGTTGCTGTGCTCAAATCCTTTGGATTAAGAGACAACTTGAAGATTACGGCATAACACTTGATAAAACTCCAATTAGATGTGATAACACAAGTGCAATAAATCTAACTAAAAATCCAATTCAACATTCAAGAACAAAACACATTGAAATTAGATATCACTTTATAAGAGAACATGTAGCTAATAATGAAATTTGTCTTGAATATGTTAATACTGAAGAACAATTAGCTGATATATTTACAAAACCTTTGAGTGAAGAGAGATTTTTCTATCTTAGAGGTGAATTAGGAATATGTGACCCTTTGGATTGATTTTGATACTTTAAGGAATGACTTTCTAGATCTATATTAATTTCTTGATATTCCTTTCATAATTTTAAGGACAAATTATCTAGTCATCAGAGTAACTTGATTCTTCATACTCTAAAATTTTATCAAGATTTTATCAAATTTATTTTGACAAGTTTAGTTGTTTGAATCTCAAGTATTTTTCTCTAAAACTGTCATTGGAGTCGACACCTCAGAATGAGGAGTCGACACCTTTGTCTGTCGCTCTCGGTCCCTGACCTTGGAGCCGACACCCGTATAAGTGGAGCCGACTCCAGTTCAAGCGCTGACTGTGTTAGCGATTTGGAGTCGACACCCGACTTTGCGGGAGTCGACACCTGGGAATCCCAAATCGATTTATTAGGGCAGAGTCGACACCTCGTCATTTCGTAACTTTTGAATCCTCCACCAAATTCCTCCAAAACTCTCTCAAAGCCTCCCCATCTCTAATTCCACTCTACCCAAGCTTTCCTAAGGATCCAATGGCACCTAAGAGGAGAGGTTCGGTGTTTGGAGTGCCTGTGGTGACCGAAAAACGCTCCGTAAGGTGACCCATCCGCGAGCCATCTCCAAGCGAGGATTCCTCCACCGATTCAGACAATCCCAACACCACTTCACCTCAGGTAGATACCCTAGCAGGGAGGGTAATCACAATGGGTAGGAAAGTTGACTTTGAGTTCTTTCAATCTGAGGGTTTTTCGATTAGTAATCAACTCAAGGAGCTTGGATGGGATAGAGTTTGTTCTCTTGATGTTCCTACTTACCCAGCACTAGTGAAAGAATTTTACTTTAATTTATCAAGAGGTAATGGTGGTTTAGTGAGCTCTGTTAGAGGCAAACGGATTCATCTTACATTTCAAAAATTAGGCAATCTCTTAAGCATCCCCATTACCGGGTTAACAGCCGATGTGCACAGTGAGAGATCAGCGGCCCTATCAAGGATGTTAGGGAGAGATGTTGAAGAATTTGAGGAGATTAGGGCTAACCAGTTGCCCTTGGAATTATGATTGCTACACAACATTTGCAGCAGAATTTTGTTCCCAAAGACCGAACGTTTTGAGTATGTCTCCGAGCGGGACATTGTTGTGATGGACAGTGTATTGACCGGTCAACCTATCAACCTAGCTGCTATGATGATATTTTATATGGCCGAGGCTGGAGGAAAGAGAAGATCGTCACTACCCTATGGCATGGTTTTAACTATGGTATTCAGAAGCCAAGGGGTTGTAATTTTGGACAATGAACCCTCCAAGAACCTGAGACACACTGATTATTACAGTTTGGCCACTTTGCATAGGATGGGATTTGTAAAGGTGAACGGGCAATGGGAAAGGAAAGGTAACTTGGATGAGAGAGCCCTGAGCCTAGACTTTCTGGACCTTGTGAGGCTGGTCCATCTGTGAGGGTTCCCTCTCCACAGCCAAGGAGTCCAGTTCCTGCCCCTGCACCAGCTCATATTCATGTTCAGCCATCCTCTTCATCAGTTGGATTTTCAGACCTTCAAATGGAGCAACTCAAATGCTTGCTTACTGCTCAGAAGGATGAACTGAAGACTGAGTTTGATAACAAATTTATGAATCTTAAAGAAACACTTTATTCCTTAGATGATCGGATCGCCAAAATAGAATCTACTCTTAGCTCTTCTGCTGGATCTTTAAGTAGTGATTTGAAGAATATATTTGAAGAACTTAAAGACATATGTGGAGATTCTGAGACCTATTCAAAGTGCAATGCAGAGCTTCAAGATAAAATCATGACTGCTTGCTCTTTTGTTGATAGAAGGTTGAAAGAATTTGTAGCCACTCAGAGTGATGGAATGCAAAAGATTCTAGATCATTTGACAAGAATCATTAGAACCAACTTGTAGTTTTTATGTTGTTTAATGTTTTGATGTAATGAAAATTTAGTTTTTGATGTAATGAAGTTTAAACTTTGATGTAATGAAAGTATAGTTTCTTTTTTGTAATACTTGACTTCAATGAAATGAAATTATCCTTTGATCTATCAAGTTTATCTTTTGACTTAACTTTTCTTTATCTTTTTGTTGATTACAAAAAAGGGGAGAAAGTTATGTCGTATATGCATTGATTAGTTATGCTTTAATTGGCATTTATTTAATTGGTATCAAAATGAAGAACAATTGATAAATATGTAAAGCAATAGGGAGATACAATTGATAATTGAACTTCACAGGGGGAGCTACCTTATTCAGGGGGAGCTTGCTTGTGAGGATCACTTTCTTGAAAATTTTAATTTAAGAATACTTTGCATATACTCAATGTTTTTATAATCATCAAAAAGGGGGAGATTGTTGACCCAATTATTGATTTTGATGATTAATAAATGGAATTGAGTATATTTATTTGATTACTAATGGATTTGACAAGTGTTTCAGCGCTTAAAAATATTTGATCGATTTAAAGGTATTAAGAAATGAGTTTTGAATCAATTGCAAATCATAAGTTTCAAAGTTTCAGAACCTGGAGTCGACACCTAGAATTCCTGGAGCCGACCCCATGGCCAGTCAAATATTCTTCTGATTTTTGATACGGTCCAGAGCCGACACCTAGAGTTTCGGAGCCGACACCCAGAGTTTCGGAGTCGACACTTACAGTGTCTGGAGCCGACTCCGATGCGGGGACAGAACGCTTATTTTTTGAGCATCTTGGAGCCGACACACACAGTATTCTGGAGCCGACACCTGACGATGGCGAGCCAACACCTAACTTTTTTGGAGCCGACTCCTCGACGAACTCAGAACTTTCTATTTTTGGATAAACGACTTGGAGCCGACACCTGAAAAGTTGGAGCCAACTCCAACCTGTCTGGGACAAAAATTTAAAATGCCAGATCAGCTCTAACAGTAATATTTCCTTTTTACCTAACTTCTAACGGATATATTTTGTTTCCAGGTACATTCCAACGGCTAGTTTTCTTCCAAAAATGGATTAAAAGAAATCTATAAGAAGGGGGAGAACACCCATTTGAAAATAAGAACGAAAAAAAAAAAAAGAGGGAGAATATCCAAATCAAAAATCCGAGAAGTCTTGAGCCTGAAATCCAAGAGAGAAGTACTCAAATTCAAATCCTTCCACTTCAAAAAGCTCAAAGAAGAATCCAAGGCGTTCAAAGTTTGAAAAATCAAAGGATTCACAAAAAGGAAAAAAGCTCTGTTTTGAAGATTTTCCAACTTCTCATCTGCAACGTTTGCAACGAATCAAAGCTGAGGCCTGATTCAACATCTCCAAAGAGAAGAGGAAAAGAAGAAAAGAAGAAAAGCTCAAATCCAATCCACTTCAAACAGGCTTTTCTAAACCTTGTTCATTCATTTGAATATTTGCTCATTTAAGGAGCTGTCTTGTATCTTAAACATTATTCTTTCTTGTTTTTACTGGTTCAATCAGGGGGATTGAACTAGTGGAGGTTGTATACCTCGGGTCAAGCAAGTTTAGCTTGAGTTTAGGGTTTTGTGCTGGTGAGCCCGAAAAACCGGCTGGGTTCATTGTGATCCCGGGTAAAACAATAAGTTGTGAGTTGTGATCTTGGAAAACAACTCGACTGTAATCAAGTCGATTATAGTGTGGACCCAAGTGAATCTTGGGAGTGGACGTAGGTGTTGGATACACCGAACCACTATAAAATCCTTGTGTTTGCCGTGCTTCTATTATCTCTATCTCTATCTCCTTGTTTGTGCTTTATATTTGCATTACATTCAATTTCATTTATCTTAAAGCCAATAGATTTTAAAGAAAAAGTTAAATTTTTTAAAGAACCCAATTCACCCCCCCCTCTTGGGTTGCCATCTGGGCCAACAAGAGAGACTCTCTATTCTTTGGATGAAAGAGTTAGAATAATTGAATCTACACTTGGAGCCTCCGCTGAATCCTTAAAGAATGACCTCAAGAACATTTTTGATGAACTTAAAGACATTGATGGAGACTCAGAGACTTATTCCAAATGTAATGCTGAGCTTCAGGATAAGATTACATCTGCATGTACATTTGTTGATGAAAGACTAAAGGCTTTTGTCAAGACTCAGAGTGAAGGAATGGCAAGAATAGTAGAAGAACTGCAAAGACGCATTAGAACTAATTTTTGATTATCTTGTAATGAAGTTTCTTTGATGTTATTAAAAGCTAATGTTTAGTCCAGTTTGATGTTGATTTACTGTTCTGATGTAATGAAGTTTAGTTTGAAGTTTTAATGCAATGAAGTTTCTTTTTGCAAAATAATGTAATGTTCGACTTTTTGATGTAATGAACTTATTTGATACTTAATGAATGTCATTTGATCTTTGAAGTAACTATCAATTTTGTCATTTCACTTGAAACTTTTTGACCTTTTTGTTGATAACAAAAAAGGGGGAGAAGTAAAAGTATTTGATAATAGTATATGCATTGAAAGTAAAAAAGAAGGGGAGAAGTATAAAATGAGAAGTATTTAGCTTTTGTATATGTATTGGATCAAATAAGCATAATTTATTGGTATCTAATTAATTGCGCATAAGGAGAAGCAATTGTATTTTCAATTCTATATATACATTGAAAGGATGAATAGATGTTACAATAGATATAATTGTTTAATTGGTATCAAACATTAAAAGTTTACTGTTAAAAGGAAGAACATGTTAAATTGAGTATCATAGGGGGAGCTACCTCATTTAGGGGGAGCTTACCTGTGAGGAATAAATATTTGAGAAATTTGAAGTGAAAATCTTATTGTTTACTCATGCATATACTCAATGTTTTTATAATCATCAAAAAGGGGAGATTGTTGACCCAATTATTGATTTTGATGATTAATAAAAGACATGAGTATATTCATTTTGTTTCTAACTAATTTAACAAGTGTTTCAGGGATTTAAAATGTTTGATCAATCAAAAGGATAAAAAAACATGTTTTGAATCAATGTTTTAAAAGAAATTTTCAAAGTTCAGAGCCTGGAGTCGACACCCAAATGGTAAGGAGCCGACCCCAAGGCGTATCAGAAGGTTTCTGGGACTTTGGCACGGTCCGGAGTCGACACCCAAGGTTTCGGAGCCAACTCCAACCTGAGATACAGAGAAGTGCATTCTGTTTCAGTTTCTGAAGCTGACACCTAGATTTCGGAGCCGTCACCCAAGATTTTGGGAGCCGACACCTGAGTTTCTAGAGCCGACTCTAACCTGAGAACAGAGAGCGTATTTTATGGACCATTCTAGAGCCGACACTTACAGTTTTCCAGAGCCGACTCCCGAAAGCGACGAGCCGACACTTACCTTTTTCGGAGCCGACTCCCCAACAACTTTTTCTTTACTATTTTTGAACATCCGACTTGGAGCGACACCTAAAAAGTTGGAGCCGACTCCAACCTGTCAGGAACGGATTTTTTATCTGTCAGAACGTACTTCAACGGTAAGATTTCTTTTCACCTAACCTCTAACGACTATTTTCTTTGTGTGCAGAAGAATCCAAACATCTCCAATGGCTATATTTCCCACCTAAAACCTAGATTGAGAGTTCTATAAAAAGGGGGAAACTGTTCGGTTAAAAGAGATAGAAAAATAAAAAGAAAAACCAAAAAAAAGAGAGAGAAATTTTCAAAAAGAAATCTCTGAATCCACGTCTATCTTCTGAAGAGAGATTCAAGAGAAATCCAAGTGATTCAAGCTTCAAAATCGAAGGATTTTCTAAGTGAAGAAAAAGAGAGCAAAAGCCCTGATTTTCCCAACTTCTCAACTGCAATCTTTGTGAAGAATCTGAGCTGAGGCCTGATTCAACATTTCAAAGGAGAAGAGGAAAAGAAGAAAAGCTCACATCAAATTCGCTTCAAACAGGCTTTTCTAATCTTTGTTTACTTATATTGCTTATTTGCTCATTTAAGGAGCTTTGCATTGTTGTAAACCTTAAATTAATTTGGTGTTTACTAATTCAATCAGGGGGATTGAATTAGTTGAGGTAGTTTACCTCGGGAACAAGCTAGATTAGCTTGGGTTTGGGTTTTGTGCTTGTGAGCCCGGAAAATCAGCTGGGTTCATTGTGATCCCGAGGGAAACAACAATTTTGAGTTGTGAGCTTGTAAAACAACTCGGTTGTAATCAAGTAGATTATAGTGTGACCCAAGAGATACTTGGGAGTGGATGTAGGTGTTGGATACACCGAACCACTATAAAATCCTTGTGTTTGCCGTGTTTTGACTCTCTCACTCTATCTCTTTATTTGTGCTTAATATTTATCCTGCACTTAATCTTATATATTCCAAAGCACATAGTTTTTAAAAGGTTAAATTTTTAAGAACCCAATTCACCCCCCCCCCCCCTCTTGAGTTGCCATCTGGGCCAACAATATTGATTTAAGTTGTCATATTGATTATAATTCTCAGATGCCATGTAATAATTTTTTGATGCTACATTATAATTTTTTGTTGTTTCATAGACTATATCTGCCCTCTGATTACTTGATTTTCTTCTAGCCTCAGTTTCTCTATGGCAGTACCAGTTATAGTAACCGACAGAAAACCCTTTTTACTAAGATGAATTTTAACTGTTTCAACATCCCTATAAGCTTTATTCTGACACTTTCTCAAATTACACTGATTCTGGATCCATCCATCCACTCTGGTTGACTACATGCAAATGTAGTAAATTCCTCTACTCCATTAACAAATTCTGGATTAAGAAAATTATCCTTAACCCTTTGATACATCCACGTGCGATCAATATTTATTTTTAAATAATTATGTATGACTTAAAAAATATTTTGAAACAAACATTGAATCAACAATATTGATATTAATATTCAAGTATAAATACATCTGATTTTGATGGCACTATTCCTAATAATCGAAGGTTACTAATTATTTTTTCAACATTATACAACATATTAATCAGAAATAATTAACTTATATAATCAACAATCAATGCATAACATTGCATATAACTAACGATGAAATAATATATTTTAATATTATAAAATTTATATTAAATATATAATATAAAATTATTTTGATTTTACATCATATTTTTTTACCAGCAATACTGATCAGAAGGGAGGCGATGATGAAAAAATCAGCCAAGATGAGGGGCCAGAGCAGAATCAGCCAAGAGGGACCAATGGGGCCAAGGGAAGAGCCGGGGGCCAAGGGGGAAACCGGGGGCCAAGGGGGGAGAAAGGGGGTGCCAGCGCCGGGGAAGAAGTGGGGGGGGGGGGGGGAGCGAGGAGGGGAGTCGAGAGGAGGGGAACGGGGGGCCACGAGGACCAAGGGAGGAGGAAGGGGAGGCTGGTGCTGGAGGGGCGGGGAGATGAGGGAGCCAGGGGCCAAGGTGGCCAATAGGAAGGCAGGGCAGGGGGAGCAGGTGGGGCATACTGGGGGGGGGGGGGGGAGCAAGGGGGGGAGCCAAGAAAGGAAGGAGAGTCGGAGGGGAGCGAGCGGGGTGGAGGGATGGGGGAGAAGGCTGAGTGCCCTAGATCTAGCATGTAGTTCAAGGAGGTTTGATACTAATTTGTTTACACTCTAGAAAGAAAACAACATGAGAAAGCAAGAGAAAATTTTGTAAAATTTTTATTGGACAAACCATAGCCTCTCCATAACAATTTGGGTTTGAGCTTTGAATCACACCTCTCCAAATATTTAAACTTGAATAATTATATTCTAAATTTTTTTTAAAAAAACTTTATCTATAACTTTTTATAAATAAATAAAAATTTTATATAAAAAAATTTCTCATCAATGTACCACAAAAATCCTATCAAATACACATGCATCAAATAAGTTATAACTAAACCTCAAATATTTAGTATTATAATTTTCTCAGGACTTTGGAAATGCCATCTGATGTGGCTGATCACGCCCCCAAGCAGTGGGGTAATAGTATGCATGATTCTCGGAGCCAAGTAATAATTTGGTGGCCAGTCCTGGCCTCGGCCTCGGCTTCGGCCTCGGACTTCACCTCGGCCTCGGTCGTGGACTTTGTTTCGGCCTCGGTCACGAACTTCGTTTCAGCTTCAACATCGGCCTCGAACCCCGCCTCAGCCTCGGCATGTCTTCGGCCTCGGCCTCGGCCTCGAGTCTCGCCTTACATGCTCTCGGCCCATAGTTTTGATCGTACGTAGAACCAATTTCGAATATTGTGCCCAATGATTTAAAACGCCTAAGAAGACTGCCACGTAGCCTGCCAACCCTCTTTTTGCCAAGATCATGGGCGGTTGCTGATATACTATGGGCAGTTGCCAATATTTATGGTGCGTTTAGCGGCTGCGCCCACCTACTGTTTACGGAGCCGATCTTGACGGAAGATATGATCCGACAGTTATCCATGAAGGGTACGAGGGACCTCCGAACAGGTATATAAAAACCTTGACTCATAAGGAAGAAAAAAAGGAACTACTATCTCATCTTGACTGCTGTTCTCCAAACTGCTAACTTGAGCGTCGGAGGGTCCCCGTCGAAACCACCGGTCCGGGACTTTTGTTGCAGGTTTCTGGCTACAGGAGGCGGTCTTATCATCCTTCTTAAGACCCACAAAACTCCTCTCTTGCTCGACGCTCTTCGAAAGTGATTTGGCAGCAACAGATTGGTGCACCAGGAAAGGGGTGCGGTAAACTTTCAATCTTTGCAAGAAAGAAGATGGTGATCACACGTGCGCAGGATGCCTCTACCAGTCAGGCTGGGGGGCATCCTCTGCGAGTTGTGCTGCTTGAGACCGACCTCCCTGTGTTGGGTTATGGAATAGAAAATCCCAATCTAATTGGAATAAAATGGCAGCGGAAACAAAATAAATTTATTCCATAACCCATAACCCACCAAGAATCACATACGTTTCATAAAACCGAAATAAGGATAAACAAAAATATTACCTTTTGTTGATCAGTATGTAATCCGTCTGTTCTTGTGTTGGGTTTGCTCGGATCTTCAAAGGTGCTGCCTTTCATAAAGACGACCACCCTCTACAAGTATCCACACACGAACGGATACCAAAATAGTTTTTGATTGCTAGTTCAACAAGTCCATTTTTCACAAAAATGAACCATATTTCCAACTCTCTGTTTATCCATTTTTAAGGCAGAAGACACTACGCTTCAAAAGCACCAATCGACATGACCTTTTAAATGCCCAATCGACGTGACCTTTCAAAGCCCCACAACTTTAAAACATACATATATATATATATATATATATATATATATACAAGTCTGACAGGAGTTTTTGGTTCACTAGGATTTTAATTAATGTTTATTTAAAACTCCTTTTAAATAATAACAATTTAAATCCTTGTCCTTACAAAATAAGGATTTAAATTTTTAACAAAAAACCTTTATGGATTATTTCCTTATCCAATAAGAAAATATAACAAATTAATTATTTGTCATAATTTAAATTACGAATTTAAATTTTTTAAAATTAAACTCGAATCTAAATGACAACTAATTATTATTTGTAATTTAAAATAATCTCATCATTTTAAATTACATAGAGAGTAACAAACCGTAACCATTATTGTCCGTTCTTAGTGTGCGACCCTATAGGTTCAATTAACGTTGGCAGTAGGCCTAAATCACATTTTGATCCTACAAGTCATAAGCGGCCTCTAGCAAGACATTATGACTACCCAAGTTAAATGAAAAGCTCATGTTCCGAGACAACCTTAAAGTAGCTAATGACATAATCCTTTTGTCACATGATATCTTGATAGAATATAAGGCATGGAAAAAGTCAACCTTATATCGCTCTATCTTTAATTTCTCGAAACCCAATTAGACTAACTAAACAAATGATATTGATCTCCATCAATTCATTTGAGCACGGCCATGCATTTCTCAGTCTCAATCATCGAGGGGCCCAGAGATATCTCTCTTATAATAAGAGGGACAAATTCCATCTTAATCACTCATAGCTCACTACATGATTCTTATTATGTTCAATCATAATCTTTATAATCATCCGGTTAAAGACAACGTTTGATTATGTCAAAACATAATATTCCTCATGTTGAGAACTATAGCAATCTCAGGTCTAAGGATTTAATGACACAGCTACTAGAGATTAACTTATGACTTTGATCCATGTATTAATCTCAAGGCGGGTCTTGTCCAATATTTGTTCTCAACAAATACATATAAATTTGATTTGTATCTCATACACATATTCATCCCATGAATATCAGTCAAATTTCATACTAATCTTAATTTATTGTTATTCCCACAACAATAACCGATTAGGGACATTTAGAATAATTCATAATATTATTCAAGGACATTATTATATAATAAACATGCAAATTATGATAATAGTAAATGCTCATAAATATTCAAAATACCATGTCCATACAATAGGCCTAGGTCACTATTACTAACAATCTCCCACTTGCACTAGGCCCACTCATCAATGTATCTAATACCTATGAACCTAGCATGACGATCATGCTTTGCTTGTGGTAGAGGCTTAGTCAATGGATCAGCAACATTGTCATCTGTTGGAACTCTGCATATTTTTACGTCACCTCTCTTAATGATTTCTCGAATGAGATGATAACGCCTAAGAATGTGTTTGGATCGCTGATGTGACCTAGGTTCCTTTGGTTGTGCGATAGCACCATTATTGTCACAATGAACATCAACAGGATTTGTGATGCTAGGAACCACTCCAAGGTCAGTAATGAACTTCTTGATCCAAACTGCTTCCTTTGCTGCATCAGATGCTGCTATGTATTCAGCTTCAGTTGTAGAATCAGCAACAGTGCTTTGCTTCGAACTTTTCAGCTAATAGCACCACCATTTAAACAAAACACATATCCTGACTGCGATCGGAAATCATCTTTGTCAGATTGAAAGCTTGCATCTGTGTAACCACTTACAACCAGTTCATCTTCCAATCCGCCATACACCAAGAACATATCTTTAGATCTTCTCAGATACTTAAGAATGTTCTTGACAGCCGTCCAGTGACTCTCACCGGGATCTGACTGGTATCTACTCGTTATGCTTAAAGCATAAGAGATATCTGGTCTAGTGCACAACATGGCATACATGATAGATCTATTGCTGAAGCATAAGGAATCTTACTCATGCACTCTCGCTCATCTTTTGTGTTAGGACACTGAGATTTGCTAAGTGTAATACCATGAGACATAGGCAAGTATCCTCTCTTGGAATCTTGCATACTGAACCTTTTCAGTACTTTATCTATGTAAGTACTTTGACTTAGACCAATCAGCCTCTTAGATCTATCTCTATAGATCTTTATCCCTAGGATATAGGCAGCTTCGCCTAAGTCTTTCATTGAGAAACATTTTCCTAACCAAGACTTGACACTCTGCAAGGTAGGGATATCATTCCCAATGAGTAAAATGTCATCAACATATAAGACCAGAAATACAATGGCGCTCCCACTAACTTTCTTGTAAACACAAGGTTCATCTTCATTTTTGATAAATCCAAACTCTTTGACTGATTCATCAAAACGAAGATTCCAACTCCGAGAAGCCTGCTTCAAACCATAAATGGATCTTTGAAGCTTGCATACTTTACTAGAATTCTCAGGTTGTACAAAACCCTCAGGTTGTGTCATGTACACATCCTCAAGTAGGTTTCCATTAAGAAACAGTTTTAACATCCATTTGCCAAATCTCATAGTCATAATATGCAGCAATGGCAATGAGAATTCTAATAGACTTAAGCATGGCTACAGGTGAAAAAGTTTCATCATAGTCTATACCATGAGTTTGTTTGAAACCTTTTGCAACTAGCCTTGCTTTGTAAGTATGCACTTTACCATCCATGTCAGTTTTCTTTTTGAAAACCCATTTGCACCCAATGGTCTTTGTACCTTCAGGTGGCTCAATCAAGGTCCATACCTGATTATCATACATGGATTGGATTTCAGACTTCATGGCCTCTAACCATTTCTCAGAGTCTGGATCTAACATAGCCTCTTGATAGGTAGTAGGTTCATTTTGATCCACTAACAATACATCATGATTATCAGTCACAAGAAATCCATATCTCTCGGGCTCATGACGTATCCTATCAAATCTATGTAATTTTTGTGCTACAGGTGGTGTGTCAACAGTGGTTTGTTGACTTTGAGCATCCACAGGCGGTTCAATGTTATCTTGTGGTTCTCGAATTTCTTCGATTTGTACCTTGCTCCCACTGGTTCCTTTAGAAATAAATTCCTTTCTAGAAAGACACCATTCCGAGC
Source organism: Calamus simplicifolius (assembly GCA_900491605.1). NCBI lineage: Eukaryota > Viridiplantae > Streptophyta > Magnoliopsida > Arecales > Arecaceae > Calamus > Calamus simplicifolius. Next base: position 37,134 of record UESW01000165.1, on the reverse strand, counting down.
AACAAACACTTTGTTCTCAATGGGATTGTAAAAGTAGTATCCTTTAGTCTCTTTAGGATACCACACAAAAGAACATTTGTCAGACTTGGGTTCCAGCTTATTTGAAACTTGACGTTTTATATAAGCTTCACAACCCCAAATCTTAAGAAAAGACAAACTGAGCTTTTTACCATTCCACATCTCATATGGCATCTTTTCAACCGCTTTGGTTGGAACTCGATTTAGTGTGAACGCAGCTGTTTCAAGTGCATAACCCCAAAAGGTAAGTGGAAGATCCGTTAGACTCATCATAGATCGAACCATATCTAATAAAGTTTGATTCCTTCTTTCAGACACACCATTCCATTGTGGTGTTCCAGGAGGAGTAAGTTGTGGAATGATTCCATAACTTCTAAGATGGTCATAAAAATCTTGGCTCAAATATTCTCTACCTCGATCAGATCGAAGTGCCTTGATTGTCTTGCCAAGTTGGTTTTGTACTTCATTTTGAAAAGATTTGAACATTTCAAATGATTCAGATTTGTGTCTCATCAAGTAGACATAACCATATCTACTGAAGTCATCAGTAAATGTAATGAAGTACTTGTAACCTCCTCTGGCATCTGAACTTACTGGTCCACATACATCTGTATGTATTAGGCCCAATAATTCATTGGCCCTTTCACTGTGTCCAGTAAAGGGATCCTTTGTCATCTTACCCAATAAACAAGATTCACATGTATCATATGATTCAAAATCAAATGAGTTCAAAAGTCCATCTTGATGGAGTTTTGATATGCGTTTCTCATTTATATGGCCAAGTCGACAATGCCAAAGATAGGTTGAATTTAAGTCATTGGACTTAAATTTCTTGGTAGTTATGTTATAGATAGAAGAATTGTTGGATTTTTGGAGATTCAAAACATAAAGACCATCTAGTAATTCGGTATTTGCATAGAACATGTCTTTATGATAAATGGAGCAATTATTATTCTTAATAATAAAAGAAAAACTATCATAATCCAAACAAGAAACTGAAATAATATTCCTACACATTGTAGGAACATAAAAGCAATTGTTCAAAACTAACAAAAGCCCACTGGGCAAAGAAAGTTCGTAACTTCCTACAGCTAAAGCAGCAACTTTTGCTTCATTGCCTACTCGAAGATCAACTTCGCCCTTCTTCAGTTGTCTACTCCTTTTAAGCCCCTGCACATTTGTGCAAATGTGAGATCCACATCCAGTATCTAATACCCAGGAACTAGAAGGAGAGAAATTAATCTCTATAACATAAATACCTAAAGAACCGGTCTCACCAGTCTTCTTCTTCTTCTTTAGATCCTCCAAATACAGCTTGCAGTTTCTCTTCCAATGACCAGGTTCATTGCAAAAGAAACAGACACCCTCCTTTGGGGCTTTAGCCTTGGGTTTAGAATTGGGCTTGGGTTGAGCATTGGACTTTCCAGCCCTTCCCTTACCCTTTCCTTTTCTTTTCTTCATAAGGCCCTTTCCCTTTTGAACCATCAGAACATGGCCAATCTTGGACTTAATATTCTGTTCAGCAGTTTTAAGCATCGTATGCAGCTCAGAAATTGATTTGTCATTTCATTCATGTTATAGTTCATGATAAACTGGTCATAACTATCAGGAAGTGAATTTAGGATCAAATCTGTTGCCAACTCTTGGCTTAATGGAAATCCAAGCCTATCAAGGTGCTCAATATAGCCTTTCATTTTCAACACATGAGTGCTAACTGAAGCACCCTCAGCCATTTTGCAAGAGTGCAATGCCTTGGTAGTATCATACCTTTCTTGCCTTGCTTGTTGCTGAAACATTTCCTTTAGATTGACAATCATATCATAAGTTTCCATGTTTTCCAAATCTTTCTGAAGTTCAGAACTCATGGTAGCTAGCATCAAGCATGCAACATCAATAGAGTCATTATGATGCTTCTCATAAGCATTCTTTTCAGCTCTAGAAGCATTATCGGCTGGTTCTTCAGGGTGAGGTTGATCCAGGACATAAAGCTTCCTTTCTTGTTTAAGAACAATTCTCAAATTTTGAAACCAGTCAAGGAAGTTAGTCCCAGTAAGTTTGTCCTTCGCAAGGATTGATCGTAGTGACATAGTAGAATTGTTATCATTGTTGGCCATCTACAATAAATGCAAAGTTCGTTAAGTATTTTGATTATGAAAAACTCCCACTAAATTAACAACCCTCAATGATAATAATCATATCAATTTAGTGAGCTAAGATCCATATTTATACTCAACTTTAAGTCAGCTTTGGCATGACACTTAAAATTAAGTTTTTTAGGTAGGTAACTCTTACCAATTGCAACTCATGCAACTCTTAGAAATTTATGGGATTTTGACATCATATGTCCGGCATGTTTAAATCCCATCTCATGCCATTAGGCCCAAAACCGTTTTGATAACCTAATTAAGTTAAACCATTTTAAACATATGGGTAGCACCATTACCCATCTTGCCTCACTAATGTAACCTAATGTACTTCTACTTTGGTAGAACCCACATTAAGGTGATAAAAGCCTTGACAAGTGTTCAAATATGGATGGCATGTCAACTTAAAATTTTATGTTAGGGATCTAGATAAATCTTAATTTTTAATTAATAGATCTCATCATGCATTTAGTATCACATACTTAATGATATCATACATGGCATCACATACTCATGAAACATCATACATAGCATCTCATACATGTATATAATAAACATGTCATAGTATGGCCTTATCTAGATTGATCTTCATAAGCCAATATGAAGATCAATGGTCAATCCTAGGTAATAATGAGCAACACTATAATGTCTACTTGACCATCATCTTGTGCATAGACACCTAGCTCCTCCATCATCATGGTTGGATTGCAGGACTTCAAATGGCACGCAGGCCATATATGATAATTACAACCCTTGTAAAAGAATAATAAAAACCTGCCAATCATATTGGTCACAAGGCCATACCATGCACAAAGCAACACACCATGCAAAATATATCATGTTATCATATAGCATATACATATTGCATTAAAGAAAATATGTAGTAATAGGCGTGTTGTTTAAAACCAATTAAATTTATAAGGTGCTCTAATTAGGTAGTACTGCGGTTCCTAAAATTTGGAGATACAATAAAGTTTCATCCTAAAATTTGATTTTATTGATCTCATCAATAAATATAAGGCTTACATCCGCACCACCATAAACAGCAATTGATAAATCCTTATTGATATGTGAATTCAGTTCATGTATTAATCTAATTAAGACAACATCGAAATCATATATCATGTTATTAAACACTTTAATTGCAATATCCCATTCGGATTCTTAATCATATTAACGAATCCCTACATGAAACAGATTCATCAATTAACACCTTAGAAAACCTATTATCTATGTCGTTCGTGCAAACACTAATATCATATATATATATAAGAATGCAAACCATGCCAAGATCATATACATCTCATACACACAATCAAACATGGCAGTTTCAATTTTATGAAAATGCAAGTGGCTCTGATACCACTGTTGGGTTATGGAATAGAAAATCCCAATCTAATTGGAATAAAATGGCAGCGGAAACAAAATAAATTTATTCCATAACCCATAACCCACCAAGAATCACATGCGTTTCATAAAACCGAAATAAGGATAAACAAAAATATTACCTTTTGTTGATCAGTATGTAATCTGTCTGTTCTTGTGTTGGGTTTGCTCGGATCTTCAAAGGTGCTGCCTTTCAGAAAGATGACACCCTCTACAAGTATCCACACACGAACGGACACCAAAATAGTTTTTGATTGCTAGTTCAACAAGTCCATTTTTTACAAAAATGAACCATATTTTCAACTCTCTGTTTATCCATTTTTAAGGCAGAAGACACGATGCTTCAAAACCCCCAATCGACATGACCTTTTAAATGCCCAATCGATATGACCTTTCAAATGCCCAATTGACGTGACCTTTCAAATGCCCCACAGACTTTAAAACGTACATATCATATATATAAAGAGGTTTTTGGTTCACTAGGATTTTAATTAATGTTTATTTAAAACTCCTTTTAAATAATAACAATTTAAATCCTTGTCCTTACAAAATAAGGATTTAAATTTTTAACCAAAAACCTTTATGGATTATTTCCTTATCCAATAAGAAAATATAACAAATTAATTACTTGTCATAATTTAAATTACAAATTTAATTTTCTCAAAATTAAACTCGAATCTAAATGACAACTAATTATTATTTATAATTTAAAATAATCTCATCATTTTAAATTACATAGAGAGTAACAAACCGTAACCATTATTGTTCGTTCTTAGTGTGCGACCCTATAGGTTCAATTAACGTTGGCAGTAGGCCTAAATCACATTTTGATCCTACAAGTCATAAGCGGCCTCTAGCAAGACATTATGACTACCCAAGTTAAATGAAAAGCTCATGTTCCAAGACAACCTTAAAGTAGCTAATGACATAATCCTTTTGTCACATGATATCTTGATAGAATATAAGGCATGGAAAAAGTCAACCTTATATCGCTCTATCTTTAATTTCTCGAAACCCAATTAAACTGACTAAACAAATGATATTGATCTCCATCAATTCATTTGAGCACGGCCATGCATTTCTCATCTCAATCATCGAGGGGCCCAGAGATATCTCTCTTATAATAAGAGGGATAAATTCCATCTTAATCACTCATAGCTCACTATATGATTCTTATTATGTTCAATCATAATCTTTATAATCATCCGGTTAAAGACAATGTTTGATTATATCAAAACATAATATTCCTCATGTTGAGAACTATAGCAATCTCAGGTCTAAGGATTTAATGACACCTACTAGAAATTAACTTATGACTTTAATCCATGTATTAATCTCAAGGCGGGTCTTGTCCAATATTTGTTCTCAATAAATACATATAAATTTGATTTGTATCTCATACACATATTCATCCCATGATTATCAGTCAAATTTCATACTAATCTTAATTTATTGTTATTCCCACAATAATAACCGATTAGGGACATTTAGAATAATTCATAATATTATTCAAGGACATTATTATATAATAAACATATAAATTATGATAATAGTAAATGCTCATAAATATTCAAAATACCATGTCCATACAATAGGCCTAGGGCACTATTACTAAAACCCTATTCTGCCCCCTATACAGCCGCAGTTTAGTCAAGCTGATCAGCACGATGACCTGACCCAACAGGTCCAGGATTTGATGGCGGTGGTTCAGGGACTATAGGAACAGTGCTTAACCACCACACCATTGCCATCTCAGCCCCCTTTGCCCCGTGTGGTGGGTCATGGAGCTAACTAATTCCAACATGGCAGGACCCCTCCTAAGGCCTTCCACTGCACATCCCCGAGATCTCGTTATCGAGAGACCTCCAAGCGGCAATGGTCTCCTTCCCATTGCTCTGACTGCCCTCTCAAGCGGCACAGTGGGAAGGAACTTGAGCAGGTACATTCCCTACATCGGCGACCTTCTCCCTATTCATTTTCTGAATCTTCAAAGGGAGATTCCAACAGAAAGATTGCTCGCCAGGCCAAATGACGGTTAGACGAGTACCATTAGCGGCTGGAGGAGCTTAGCCATAGAATTACTAACCCTGATGAGGCGGACTACGACCACCGCCCCCCACTGTCTCGCCGTATCATGGAAGAGCTAGTTTCACCTCAGTTTTGTCTGCCTTAGCTGGACCTATACGATGGCACCACAGACCCCCTGAATGACCTGGAAAGCTACAAGGTCCTCATGCATGTCTAGAGAGCCATAGACTTTCTCCTTTGCGTTGCTTTCCCAGCTACACTTCGGAAGGCCACACGTGCGTGGCATTCCCATTTGCCACCACGAAGTATCAGCTATTTCAAGCAGCTGGAGCGATCTTTCTTGGCCCACTTTGATGCGTGCCAAAAGATTCCTCGGGTGGCTGATAGCCTGTTTGCCATCCAGCAGAGGAGCGGCGAAACCTTGAAGGACTTCGTGGCTAGGTTCAAGGAGGCTATGCTCATGATCTATAATCTCGAGGACTCTGTGGCCACTCTGGCCTAAAGCGGGGACTTCGTCCCTCCCACTTCACCTATTCCCTGGACAAGAGCTTCCCGCCTCCTATGCCGAGTTGCTGAGCCGAGCGCAGAAGTATATCCACGCCGATGAAGCAGACATCTCCATGAGGGAGGTCGACAAGGGGTTAAGCAAGAAGCCAGCCCATCCGAAGCCTGCTGGGGCACGGTCATGAAAGTCAGAGCCACCTCATCGTCCAGATAGCCTGCCCCGGGCTTTGGTTCCCAAAGAATACTTTACCCCACTTCTCGCCCCAATATCCCATATTCTGTTGGAGATTGAGGGTGAGCCCTATCTCCAGCTTCCGTCTCCCATGAGGCCCGGGGTCCCCCGCAACAAAGAATTATACAGCCGTTACCATAGGGACTACGACCATGACACAGAAGATTATCGTCTACTGAAAAAAGCTATTGAAGAACTTGTTCAGCAGGGCCACCTGGGTAAGTTCGTCTGGAGAGGGAACCCTACTACCCTGGGCCCGTCGGCACCTTTAGCATCCCAAATCAGTGTGGATAACGCTCCGATGGAGAAGATGGTGGCCATGATTTTCTTGGGGGCAGGCGGCACCTAAAAAAGGCCATGCGAAGAGGGGTTAGATTTTGTAATTCCCTTTTCTAAAAGGGATCTAGAGGGGGTGGTTAACACGAGTGATGGCAGCGTCGTCATATCTATGATGATAGCAAAGCACCCTGTAAAGAGAATTTTAGTTGATAGTGGGAGCTCAGTTGATGTTTTGAGTTACGATGCATTTGTTCGGATGAACTTGTCTCATAGTTCCCTTCGGCCCGTCACCATGCCCTTGATGGGTTTTACTGGAGATTCTATAAGGGTTGAGGGAGAGATCTCTCTCCTGTCACAGCCGAGATGTCATCGTGTCAGAGCACGGTTTACATGAACTTTCTAGTAGTTTGGGTCGCACTGGCCTACAACGCCATCTTCGGGAGACTCAGTCTGAACCTTCTGGATACCGTTATCTCCATCAAAAGTTTGCTCATAAGGTTTTCCACCCGGAGGAATTGGGGAGATGAGGGGGGAGAAAAACCCACCACCGCTCTGCTACCATATGGCCCTCAGCCCGCAGGGGGCGGTGTCTACACCAGCACCATAGCCGCTCGACCCTCAAGACTTGGAGAGGAGAGGGGAGCCGGCCGAGCATCTGCTGACCTTCCCATTGGGGGAGGACCCGATGAGGACCATCCAGATTGGAGCCCTGCTTTTGAAGGAGGCGGGCAATCAGCTTCTTACTTTCCTACGGGCCAACTTCGACATCTTTGCATAGTCATCATCCGACATGCCGGGTAATAAGTCTATTTATTATCCCAATTTAACTATTAAAATAAATATTAATTACTTTAAATTTATTAATAATTGATACTTTTTATGGATGTTTACAGAAAAGGAGCCTGTAGATGGAAAGAGCTCGATTTTTGGAGTCCAACGATGCAGACGACACTCAAATCAGGACTCGGTTTGCCCAAAAAGGAAGAAAGAGACGATTTCGCATGATTCTCGATGCAAAATAAGGCAGGTGATGTTGAACGGATGGCTGAGAAATTTTCTCATAATATCTGAATGATCTTGAGTGCTCGATTGACTAGAAGAAAATCCTAGACTAGCTCTATAAAAGGAGGACTTCAGGCAGTAGTTGGGGGAGGAATTTCTATGAAGCTCTTTTTATTCTTCTTTTTTTAGATTATTGTATTTAGGCCTAGGAGAAAAAAATTATGGAGGGGATGTTGGCAGCAGCAATGCATGGCTAGATTCCTTCAACTTGGGATAATGATGAAGCCTATAATCAGGTTTTATCTTTCTTTTTGTTCTTAATTTCTATGCAATAAAAATTATGCTCTTCTTTATTATATCTTTTAAGTTATTTTTCTAATTGAGGTTTTGATCTGTCATACACGGCCTGTACCCTTTATTGACATACCGTGATCTCAGGATACGGTACGTGCCTAAGAGAGATAGATCGTAGTATGATAGATTAGACCCTTAACCTTGCAATTATTAGGTAGTTTATACTCTAAGCAGACGTGCTATGATCTCTTGATACGGTTCATGCCTGATAAGAGATAAATTATTCCAATTTTAAATTTACAAAAATTATTACTATTGCGACATTAAAAAAAGAAGATAAAACCTGTTTGCATGGTGGATTCAGATTCCTGGGTTGCTTCTCCTACTATTTGAATTTTGTTAATTAATTAGTTGTTATCTTTTAATAACCACTATTCTTAATATAATCCTTTATAGATATTTTTTTTTCTCTTTCGTGAAATAATTGCCCTTGATCCTCGAGGATACGATCCCGATTCACCACTAGCTATAGTAATAGTAGGTTTTATTTTTGACCACCAACGACAGCGATTATTTTACAATCCTGATTACTTAAGGAAAGAGCTACCTGCCTGATAAAAAAAATATATATATATATATATATATATATATAAGTGTAAACATTGGTTTTCCATCGAGTAACTGGGCACCTTTTCCTAAGTAAGCGTTGTTGTTCACGTCAAAAAATGGGCAATGTGAAGATATCACTAAAAAAATTAAAAATAAATAAATAAATATATCAGGCAGTGTGAAAGCTACCTTAGGTCATGTGCTTAATTTAAGGGTGTAAAAAATTGATCAAAGTAAGTAATAAGCCAAGATACCATTATTTCTTACAAGCTAGTACCGAAATGCTAAGTTAGCCATCACAAACATAAGTGCTGTAGATTTATAGATGAACTCTAAGAAAGTTTCTGATAGTTCTAACAGTAAAATTTACTTCAGAAACTTAATATTTAGTTAGTGATACTGGCTATCTTCTTTCAACCTTAAGCCTAGATTTAATTTTGCAAAAGAGAATTTTAGTGACGCATGGTTTTATTTTAATTACATTGCTAAGGGACTAGCAATGATTAAGTTGGGAGGTGTGATAAGTCTATTTATTATCCCAATTTAACTATTAAAATAAATATTAATTACTTTGAATTTATTAAGAATTGACACTTTTTACGGATGTTTGCAGAAAAGGAGACTATAGATGGAAAGAGCTCGATTTTTGGAGTCCAATGATTCAGACAACACTCAAATCAGGACCCGGTTTGCTCAAAAAGGAAGAAAGAGATGATTTTGCATGATTCCCAATGCAAAATAAGGCAGGTGATGTTGAACGGATGTCTGAGAAATTTTTTTATAATTTCTGAATGATCTTGACCCGATTGACTCCAACTTTGACTAGGAGAAAACCCTAGACGAGCTCTATAAAATTGGGGGAGGAATTTCTATAAAGCTATTTTTACTCTTCTTTTATTTAGATTATTGTATTTAGGCCTGGGAGAGAAAAATTATGGAGGGGATGCTGGCAGCAGCAATGCGTGGCTAGATTCCTTCAACTTGGGATGATAATGAAGCATGTAATCAGGTTTTATCTTTCTTTTTATTTTTAATTTCTATGCAATAAAAATTATGCTCTTCTTTATTATATCTTTTGAGTTATTTTTCTGATTGAGGTTTTGATCTGGCATACATGGCCTGTACCATTTATCGACGTATCGTGATCTTAGGATATGGTACATGTCTAAGAGAGATAGATCGTAGTATGATAAATTAGACCCTTAACCTTATAATTATTAGATAGTTTATACTCTAAGCAGACGTGCCGTGATCTCCTGATACAGTCCATGCCTGACAAGAGATAAATTATTTTAAATTTAATTTTGTAAAAATTATTACTATTACAACATTAAAAAAAGAAGATAAAACCTGTTTGCATGGTGGATTCAGATTCCTGGGTTGCTTCTCCTGCTATTGAATTTTGTTAATTAATTAGTTGTTATCTTTTAATAACCGCTATTCTTAATATAATCCACTATAGATAAATTTTCTTTTTCTCTTTCGTGAAATAATTGCCCTTGATCCTCGAGGATACGATCCCGATTCATCACTAGCTATAGTAGTGAGTAGGTTTTATTTTTGACCGCTAACGACAGTGATCACCGGGTGTTCCCGAAGAGGTAATTACCCATCAACTCAATATCAAACCAGGGTGCCGGCCCTTCCGGCAGAAGAAGAGAAGTTTTACCCCCGACCGGTAGAAGGCCATTGACGAGGAGGTCCGTAAGCTGGTGGTTGCAGGCCACATCCGAGAGGTCCATTACCCCGACTGGTTGGCTAACGTCGTGATGGTCTACAAGGCTAATGGGAGCTAGAGGATGTGCATGGATTTCACTGACCTCAACAAAGCATGCCCCAAGGATAGCTTCCCGTTGCCTCGGATTGACCAGCTGGTGGACGCTATGTCCGGTCACGAGACCCTTAGCTTCATGGATGCCTTCTCGGAATACAACCAGATTAAGATGGGTCTGACAGATAAGGAAGCTACCTCATTTATGACCAAGAAGGGGATATACTGCTACAAGGTATGCCATTCAGATTGAAATACGTGGGAGCTACCTATTAGAGGTTGATGAATAAAGTCTTTGAAGATCAGATCGGGCCAACATGGAAGTGTACGTGAATGACATATTAACCAAGAGTGTTCATACCACTGACCATGTTGCCGACCATGCGGAGACCTTGAACAATCTCCGTCGATACTAGATGAGGCTGAACCCCCGCAAGTGCGCCTTCGAGGTCACAGCGGGCAAATTCTTGGGCTTCATGGTGATGCAGCAGGATCGAGGCAAACCTTAATAAACTCCTTTTAGCCTTGTATTTGGGTTAGAGGCAGTCATTCCGGTGAAGATTGGCATCCTTAGTCTATGGATACAATCGTATGATGAGGGGGAGAATCACAGCCAGTTGAGAGCCAACCTTGACCTCGTTGAGGAAGTCCGCGATCAAGCACGACTCAAAATGGCTTCCTACCAATAAAGGATCGTAAAGTACTACAATGCTCGAGTTCGTCCCAGAACATTCCTCTTCAGAGACTTGGTCCTTAGACGAGCCGAAGTCTCCAAACCTACGGAGGAAGGAAAGCTGTCACCCAATTGGGAAGGACCTTATCGAGTCACCGATGCACTTCATCGCAGAGCATACCGAATCAAAGAATTGGACGGGAAGCCTCTCCCTTGCACCTGGAATGCAGACAATCTCCGTCGGTATTATCAGTAAAGTGTACGGATATCATAAGTTTGAGCATGTCTACTAAAGTAATACATACTTTTTCACTAACAAATGTCTTCGAGCAATCTTGCTTCCACTCAAGCCCGACTCAGCGTCGGCACTCAAGCCCGACACAGCGTCGGCACTCCAGCTCGGCTTCGCATCAGCACACAAGCATGAGGTTGGATCAGAATTTATTCAGACTCACTTCGGTCTTAACTTCAGCCTCGGCTCCGGTTTCGACTACTCCCACGTCTGGACTTCGGCCTTGACACCTACGTCGAGTGTCGACTCTCAACTACGGCCTCAAGTCCCAACTATAGCCTGGGTTTCTATCTATTTTTGCCTTACCTAACCCTAGCTACTACTTCGGTTCCTAGATTGGATTTACACTTTTGGCTCCGGCCCTGATTCTAGAACGAGCAAATTACCAATAGCAAATTTCAAAGATTTCAAAATTGTATTTTCATTAATTGTAAAAGTTTTACAAAATTGTCGACTCTAGACGGGCCTCATTACAAAGAAAAAGAAGATGCTCAAGGTTCGGTTGGCGCTGGATCATCATTGGAGGAAAGATGTTCTTCTTCGTCTGGTTCTAGGTCGCCGATTCCCTCGAGGCCGTAGACTCTTCTTACTTTGGCTTTGCAATCTTGGAAGCCCCCGTTGTATGCAAAGGCAATGGCTCCGGCCAGCTCCTCTTCATAGACGGTGGACTGTTTGAAGCTCTCTACGGCCTCGGCGGCCTTCTTATCTGCCGCAGCGATTTTTTCTTCGGCAGCCGTCACAGCCACCTTCGAGTCAGATATCTTGGCATCGGATCGACATGCAATCTCTTCAGCATTTTTTGCCCGCTCCTCGGCCGCTTTTATTTCAATGATGGCGGAGTGTAGTCGATTCTTCAACGTGAACACCTCTGACTCTGCCATCTTTTACTTCTCCTCTGCAGCCCAGGCACTAGCTAGTCCATGGGCCGCTTGGCGTTGAGCTTCCTCAAGTGCCCCTTCTACCCTTTCCGCCCAGGCTAAACCCTCGGATCGGGCAGCCTCGGCCTCGGCTTCGGCCCTTTGCACCCAAGCCAATTCAGATTGGGCCACCTCCAGAGCCTGCTTAGCCTTCTCTGCTCTGGCCTGAGCTCAACTAACCTCTTCATTCGAATGGCCAAGGGTGGCCTCAGCCTGAGATAGGACGCCTCTGATGGTGGCCAAGGAATTCATCGCCTGCACAAGCAAATTACTCTGGTTAAGTGAAGAAAAATTCTTAATGAAGACTATTGATAGAGGGGAAGAACACTTACCTAGAGGTGAGCCACAGAGGCTTTGTGGAAGAAAATAGAGGTCCCTTGGTTCTGGAGGACCCTCTGTAGCTCAGGCATGTAGACCTGAGCCATAGTTTGCTCGGCCCAATGGCCGTGGTGCTCAAGAATTGATTGGAAGGAAGGCGCATGGCTTCGTCTTCCTCCTTGGTCCCGGTGGTTGCTGGAACCACTGGCGCCGGGTCAAAAGCCGACAGCGCCCCTTCTATTGGCACTGCTGCCTACGGGGGCTCTTCGGTTGCAGCCTCTTTGGCTGGTGGAACGGCCTCTGGAGTCGGCCTTGTGGCCGAGGCGGTTGGCGCCACCTCGGGAGCGGCAGGCGGTGATGGTGGAATTCCAGCCCTCTGCTCCTCCGGAGGCGTGTTGGTGAGATCGATGGGGGATCGGGACGGTGCTGGTGAAGGTGATCGGGGCCACCTCCTTTCTTCGGACTCTTCATTTCTTCTCGAGGTCCTCCGGCCTCGGCTTTCTTGCTGACCTTAACTTTAGCCTTCTTAGCGGGGGCCCCATCTGCCTGGGCTCTTGTCTCCTTGGCAACACCCTTCTCACTGCTTGGAGTGACGACAACATCTTGCATAAGTCGAAGGACTTGGTTAAAAAAAAAGGGAGAGGAAAAAGGAGAAAAGGAAGAGAGCAAATGTGTGTATGAAGAGGGGAAAAGTCGTGGTTCCTCAACGTTACCCGGAATAAGGCCTGCCAGCCGAAGGTTCTGCTTGGCCAATAGTTGGTTGCATCGGGGGACGTTGGCAGTTATCAACTGCCCGAACGCTTCTTGGTCCCTTGGGAGTATGGTTGGATCCTTGTTTGGCTCGGTGTTTGGAATCCCCACTCTGTCCTCACCCCCTCAACTTGAGCGAAGAAAAACCTATCTTTCCACCCCTTGATGGACGTGGGAAGATGTAGTTTGAGGGTTCTTATGGGTCTAGGGGCAAAGGACCACCGCCCCGATTGTTTCCTAAGGGTATAAAAGCATCGGAAAAGAGAGATCCTAGCTTCTATCCCATGGATATGACACAATACCAAGAAACCGACAATAGTCTGAATGGAATTCGGAACCAATTGTGCTGGAGCTAAGGAATATCTATCTAAGAGGTTAAGTATGAAAGGATGAATGGGAAGACGAAGGCCGGCTTTGAAATAAGTTTCATATAAAGCCACTCTACCGGGATAAGACGAAGCTACCTTATCTTCGGAAGAGGTCGATATAGGCAGAGATTGGTGGGGAGACTGTACTTAGCCCTAAGGTTTATAATCTCTTGGGCGGTCATGCTCGAGGCAGTCCCCTCGGTGGATGATGAGCTGGCAATGGCCGGACGACACCGAATGGGGGCCCGTCTAGCGGCCGAGCAACTCCCGGCGGAGATCGCCCGATGGCTCGCCGCTTCTCTAGTGGAGCCCTGTCGATGGAGGAGGAGGACTAGCTTGATGCTGGAGAAGAAGAAGGCTATGAAGGATTGGGGAATAACCCCAGAATCGGAGATTGAACAGGAAAGGGATGAAAAAGCCATGGAAACAGAGATGAAACTGACCTGGAGAAAAGATCTGGGAACCTGGGATTGAAGACGAAGAGCTCGGGAAGAAGGAACAGGGGCAGAAGATGAACAGATGCTCGAAAGAGGACCGGGTGGAAAAGAAAGGGCAACTGCAGTAGAAACGAAAGATCGAGGTCAGGGACGACTCCCCCTTTTATAGCCTCATTTCAAATCATCCCGCCTGTCTCCAATTTGGCCACGTGCCCGCTCGTCACTGGGAATCGTTTCGGCAACCGCCCGATGCGCAGAATGCGAGGGGCACCACCAATGATGGGACAGCGGTGACCTCACCGCAACGATGGTGCCTGCCTTTTCACAGTTCTGAACCCGAGAGAATCCCACTCGATCTCAATGACCAAAACGGACGAGGCGGTGGCATTGCAGCACCCGATGCCTCATCAAAGAAGCATGGCCTTTGGGGACACGTGTCCTCTTAGTAGCCGCTGGTGCACGAAGATCAGCCACCAGGTGATATAATGCCTCTTTTCGCTGGTGGTTGTACTTCCACCCATCTCAGGGGTGGGAGGGCATCTGATGTGGCTGATCATGCCCCCAAGCGGTGGGATAACAATCTGCTGCCATGGCTGATGCGGTCGGGGATAACAGTCTTCGGCCTCATGGTTTTCGGAGCCAAGTAATAATTTGGCGGTCAGTCTCGGCCTCGGCTTCGGCTTCCGACTTCACCTCGGCGTTTCGGCCTCGGACTTTGCCTTGGACTTCATCTCATCTTGATTGCTGTTCTTTAAATCATTAACTCGAAGGGTTCGATCGAAATCATCGATTCGTAACTTTTGTTACAGATTTTTGACTATAGAAGATGATCTTATCATTTTTTAAAAAAAATTCATAAATATTTTTTTGCTCATGCTTTTCGAAAGTAATTTGACTGTAACACCACCCTACCCGACCCAGGCAGGAGTCTGGACGATATCCAAAACCATGTTGAAAGCCAGAGAGAGAGAGAGAGTGAACTTGCTGACTCCGCCATCGCTCTCTGTCACAGACCCTCTAGAGAGAGAGAGAGAGAGAGAGAGAGAGCAATTCGCCAACAAACCCAGGATAACTCATAGCTTGGAATAAAAAACAACAAACATAAAGTTATAGATGACGTTGGCTGTCCGATATACATAAAATACTGATAATAGTCAATTATAACCAACAAAAATATAAATGCCAGCACAACAACACCAACAGTTACTCCATCATCTCCTCACCCGTTTGCCGCACCACTCGCTGCATCAATGGGGGCGGTCGGATTTTTAAGATGAGAGACTACTGCTACAGGAGGGGTTCGGCAGATAACCACGGGTGGACGTGATATGAGCGACGATCTGGCTGCACTTCACCAGAAGGGTCAGTAGCTCGTTCCTAAAGTCCTGTACGTTCCCTTCCCCCGACTCAGATTGCTGGCTGTTTTGCTGGGGCTCCGGCTGGTTCAGCGGTGGCGGCGGAGGAAGCGAAGATGGGGGCCTAGCGGCGGAGATGGACCCAGGTTTCTTTAAAATGGACTTCAGCGGTGCAGTGGGAGCCGGTGGCTGCCGATGTGGTAAGGCCCGAGGCGGAGTCAGTGAGCCACCACTCCCAGCTCCATCTTTTCCAGGCCTGGGCGGAGGGCCAACCCTGACGCAGGGGGCCGCGGCTTCCCAGGATTGGGCTGTGGTTCCAGCGTCGCGGGATCGACCTCAAAGAGAGATTTTTCGGGTGGATTTTGCTTCTTTTTTCTCTTCTTTTGGATGTTTTCTGCATTGTCATCAGTACCAAGGACCTTCTTTCTCTTCTTCTTTTGGATGTCTCCATGGTCTTTAGATCCAACCAAGCCACTATCCTCGCTCAAGCGCTTTCGAGCCTTCTTCGCCAATTCATCCACGGTTGTCACGGCCTGAGGCTTGGAGCCCTGCTCCACTGCTCGACCAGCAGAGGCTGGCAAAACAAGTGGAGGTCCTGTCACCTGTTTGACGAACTTAGTACGGGAGACATCCAGCTGCCGAGGTTCGGTCTCCATCCTTGCATCAGTTGGCCCTGGTTCACCATTCAGCTTCCGGTCATCAAAGGCTAGAGTTTGAGAAATCATTGCCATGCCCGTCACTTGGAGAGGGTTTGCAACTATACCTTCGAGTGTAAGCTGAGGCCTCTTCTGAAGCACATAGTTGCCGGCCAGGGTACTGGATCTCGCGAAGGCTGGCCTTAAACGAGGCCCATCTGATCGACTGCAAGAGTTATACACAAAGAAGGCAAAGATAATGAAGCCAGAAGATGCCAGAGGGACAGCATGATCAGCGAAGCCGAAAGGAACCAGCCAAAGCAGCAGCGGCAGCAATGAGACCATCAGCTTCGGCAAAGCCTGGCGAGAAGACGGCTGCAGAGCCTGTCAAGAAGAAAAATCCACCCGTACCTCCTCGGGCGTCCTCTCCGACGGCTATGGTGTTGAAATATCCGCGGACGGTAACGCTTCCATCCATTCCGGGGCTCAAGGCGAAGCTAGCCTGGTTCGGGCTGCCGGTGGAGGGCGGCACCCGTGTCCGCTTGACGTCTTATACGTGCCAGGTGATCTTTCAGCACAAGCCCGACGCACAGACCGCTGCAATGTATGTTAATAGCAAAATCTCTCTTTGAGGTCGATCCCGCCACGCTGGAACCACTGCCCAATCCTGGGAAGCCGCGGCCCCCTGCGTTAAGTCCCAGGGTTGGCCCTCCGCCCAGGCCTGGAAAAGATGGAGCTGGGAGTGGTGGCTCACTGACTCCGCCTCGGGCCTTACCACATCGGCAGCCACCGGCTCCCACTGCACCGCCGAAGTCCACTTTAAAGAAACCTGGGTCCATCTCCGCCGCTAGGCCCCCATCTTCGCTTCCTCCGCCGCCACCGCTGAACCAGCCGGAGCCCCAGCAAAACAGCAAGCAATCTGAGTCGGGGGAAGGGAACGGACAGGACTTTAGGAACGAGCTACTGACCCTTCTGGTCAAGTGCAGCCAGATCGTCGCTCATATCACGTCCACCCGTGGTTATCTGCCGTACCACCCCCTGTAGCAGTAGTCTCTCATCTTAAAAATCCACGGTTGTCACGGCCTGAGGCTTGGAGCCCTGCTCCACTGCTCGACCAGCAGGGGCTGGCAAAACAAGTGGAGGTCCTGTCACCTGTTTGACGGAATTAGTAAGGGAAACATCCACCCGCCGAGGTTCGGTCTCCATCCTTCCATCATGATCAGTTGGCGCTGGTTCACAATTTAGCTTCCGGTCAGATCCTGTCACCTGTTTGACGGAATTAGTACGGGAGACATCCACCCGCCGAGGTTCGGTCTCCATCCTTCCATCAGTTTGCACTGGTTCACCGTTCAGCTTACGGTCAGGTCCTGTCACCTGTTTGACGAACTTAGTACGGGAGACATCCAGCTGCCGAGGTTCGGTCTCCAATGTCCTTCCATCAGTTGGCCCTGGTTCACCATTCAGCTTCCGGCCATCAAAGGCTAGAGTTTGAGAAATCATTGCCATTCCCATATTGGAGTCACTTGGAGAGGGTTTGCTACTATACCTTCGAGTGTAAGCTGAGGCCACTTCTGAAGCACATAGTTGCCGGCCAGGGTACTGGATGCAGGGCCTGACCCTTGGGAGAGCTGGAGGAGGGGACGGCTGCTGTCATCCCGCAAGGTAGAGCAGGGAGCGGATCCTTCTATCCTTGGAGCATAGCATATATTCGATCAGCCTCAAATCGTGTAGAGATGCCGAAGCGAGATGATATATCCCTACTGAAATTCTGTAACAGAATTTTGGATCTTGATTTTGGTATTCTTCTCGGATTGATTAGCAACTAGAATTTTCTTTGATTTCTTGCGCCCCAAGATTGTAAGAGAGGATCATGGCCTCTCTTCTTCCTTACGAGAACCTTCAGATCTGATCCAAAAATTAAAAAAGATGCTATCCAAGATGAAGGTGCTGCTAGGGTTTCTCTCTTCTCCTTTCTTGAAAGAGGCGGTTCCAAGATGATGGCTAAGGCAGAGATGGCAGCAATAAAACCTAGAAATCTAGGGCAACTATATGTGAGAAAAAGAGAAAGATGACTATACCAAATCCGTCCCCATGACGGCCACCAAAATAAAACCAGCACCATACATGAACCGGTGCCTTATTACATGTATAATAAACCCTAAAAAACTCTCTTGGATCAGCCCATACTTTAGGCCCAAACCCAGCCCAATGACAGACTAGTCCCCTCAAGACCCAACAACATGGGTCTTAAACATATGAAGCCTATAAACCTTCATCCTAGGACTCAAACCGGTCTTAGACCATGAGCGGATGTTATGCTTTGGGCATCCTCAAGCTCAATCCAAGCTTTGAAGTACCATACCAGGCTCTACAGCCTCCACCAACTATTGCGGAACTCCACGTTGCTAGAGTGCCAGCTGGTCGATCAGTACTTCCGGCGCCTTTTGGATGTCTCCTGCATTGTCATCAGTACCAAGGACCTTCTTTCTCTTCTTCTTTTGGATGTCTCCATGGTCTTTAGATCCAACCTAGCCACTATCCTCGCTCAATCCATCCATGGTTCTAGATGGGTATGAGGCCCTAAAATCTGGCGCATAGCAGTATACATGAACTAGTCTACATTCGCATTCTTGAAAAGGACAACGAAAGTTAATCTGTTTGTTTCTTTTGTGATCAAGTGTGAAACAATGTTTTGTGTTTGGAAGCATGGTCCTGCTGGCCTCATTCTGCCACATGGGAATGATGGCTTTCTACTCAACTTTTGTAAGACAGAGAAGAATTTGAAATTGAAAATGAGAAAAAAAAAAAAAAAAGAAACACAACTGATGGTGGATGCCTAAATCTGGTGGGGACTGGGGATGTTCTCAAGATTCTGAAGTGGCTACATACCTCTTGCATTGACTTAGATACAAATGGTAACCAAGTGCTCCTATTATGTCTTTATATAGTATAGATCATTAGGGAACAACTTTGGAATTCGCTGGAGATGGTTTCCAGTCCACCTAACCTTGATTCAGCTTCTTCTAACAATCTTCGATTGGTTCTTCATCTTGAATGATGCTTGATTCCTCTCATATGGGTCTGGGATGTGTACCCTCTGGCATCTTTGATTCCAACTGTGCCTTTCTACTTAACTTTGTAGCATGTTCTTCCTTGCATGCTGAGATAGAAACATATCTCTGTTGATAACATGATCACAGAGGCACACAGTAGTAGTGTTTTGGCATAGCAAGATAAAATATTATGGATGCTATGATGAAACTGCAGCAGGAAAGGGGGACAAAAGGAAAGAAAACTTCAAACCCAAAATTTTATGGCATGGATCAAAAATTGTAAAATTTAAAAGAGAATAAATGTAGCTGACCCAAATGAAAAGCATTTCTTAACACATAAAAAATCATCACAACATGTGCAAAACCCATCACCAAACTAATCATCCAATTCATTGAAATAATGATTGAATTCATCAAATGCATCTAACTTTACAAATTGTATAATTTTTTTTGTAGATGGATGAGCATGGGCGGAAACCGGTGAGGTGAAGTTTTACTGGATGACTCATACACTTTTGTCAGAGATGATGACACTTTTGTCAGAGATGAGTCGGAGACTTATATGTAATTATTTATTACAATTTATTTCATACAACAATTTTAATTTGATTATGTTATTCAGTAAGATCTAACTAATTTTTCTAAATTAATACAGAAAAAAGCTACATCTCTTATTGAGCATGTCGATGACTTTATAGCATCTACGCAGAGTAGTCGCATCGAGGCCGAGGTGTTTATAGAGCTGATGGGACCGAGCGCTACGGTCAAGTGAAGCGTTATGGAGTTGGAGTTACCCCCACTCAGTTATCTGAGGTGAGTAGACTTACGCGTGATGCTGCAGATGCTGTTCATAATACACGTGTTCGTAGACTTGAGCATGCGATTGAGGAGATGCAACGTTCGAGTGCCGCAGCGATGGAGGAGATGCAACGGAGGAGTACAGCCAAGAGAGCAGCCGACAGAGCATTCATGGATTCTATGAGAGAGCATATTGAGCGGTTTACATCTCTCATACAAACGGTTGTTCTACATCAGATAAATACATATATTATCAAATATATATTTTATATTAAATTAATTATTTATCTAATATTCATTGATAGTTTCGCAAATTAAATATTTTTAATTTTTCTTATATGCTGCTAGAGCATCAGATCCTCGCGGACAAGATGACGATCTTCCTCCTGCAGATCATTGACCTTGGTTTTTTTTATTTTATATCTTTCATTTCATGTATCTTTAAATTTTGTGAAACTTTAAATTGTAACACACTTGATGTAATGAAATTTATATTTGAAATTTTAATTTGAATGTGAAGAATGTGTGCAATGTGATTTTGTTTGTTATGATTGCATTGTATATAACAGGTTTAATATAAATTTTATCTTAATTGCACAGGTTTAAATATAATAGGTTTAATATAATTTTTAAAATTTTTTGTTTGTTATTTTATTTAAAAAAAATAGAATGTGCGGACGCTTTTAAGCATCGACAACTGTCAGCATGTTCCGATGCTTTAAAGCATCAAAGCATCGAAAAAATTGCTCGTGCCGCTTTAAAGCGTCGGTTATATTAACCTGTACCGATGCTTTTAAAAAGCGTTGTCAAATAACATTTTCATCCACAGCATCGCGATGCGTGTAAAAGCCTTGAAATAATATTTTCCATACTTTTTGTAACCCCCGTAATTAATTTGGGGACACCTGGCACTTAGTTTCCTTCTGATGTTTAGGACCCAGTGGGACGTCTTGATTTTCGAGTCTCCGCGTGACGGATGGATTCTCGATTCCCTTGATCCAAGGCATCGCGAGGGTGCTTATTAGGAGATGGAGGATAAATCTCTCCTTCATCCCCGCGCACGCCTTCTCCAGGTAATTCTTTGCCCACGTTTCATCACAGAGAGGGAGGGAATCGAGCGAGAGAGAGAGAGAGAGAGAGAGAGAGGCCAGAAATGGAAGGCCTCATCAATGGTTTGGTCGACTTAGCTCTTGGTGTGGGCGGCGATAACGGCGGGGAAGCACCTCGAACCCAATCCCCTCCTCGCGACGAGCAGCACTCGCGATCCACCTGGGCCGAGGTGGTTTCTTCAGGGCACCATGAGAAAGCGGAAGAGGAGCAATATAGCAGCTATCGCTGTGATCAGAACTCATGGAGCTCCCGAAAGGACGAGAGCAGTTATCGTCATGATCAGAGCCCATGGAGTTCAAAAAAAAGGAGGAGAGCGAGGAGAAAAGTGATGGAGATTGGGAAGCTGTTGTCAAACCCAGAAGATATCCAATGGCACCAACAGAGAACTGGCATAGATATAAATGCCCACCTAACGAACAGGAATACATTGATGATGCTGATTATGGCTTAGATGTTGAGCCCATGAGAGAGGAGCTTGATGACTTATCGAAAGCCTGTAGCAGGTTATGGGAACTTGATTTCAACTGCTTGGTGCCTGGTAAAGACTATGAGATTGATTGCGAACGAGGAAAGAAGGTTTATCATGAGGGGGATATGGCACTAGAAGGTCTGTTCAAGTGGGTCAGTCATGATACATTTAGGCGGCCAACATACTCTCATTTTTGTTCTCTCCTGGATAATTATAACCCATATGAAGGATGTAAAGAGGTCGTTACTTCTGAAGAAAAGCATGAACAAGTTGCATTCATGAAGGAAATAAGAAGGACTTCACCAACAATATATGTATAAATACTTAGTTTCCAATGGTGTCATATCTGATGGTTATGAAGAATTCAAGAAAATGATGATCAGTCTGTGGTTTGATATCTATGGAAGTGGTGGGTCTAGTTGCTCATCTGCTTTTGAGCATGTATTTGTAGGAGAGATCAAGGGACGTGGAGAGCATGAAGTCTCTGGTTTCCACAACTGGATTCAGTTTTACCTAGAAGAAGCTAAAGGGAGTGTAGACTACCAAGGTTATATATTCCCTAGGAGCCGAGGGCAAAGTTTTGGATGCTGTTGATCGAGCTCTGGACTGACCAAGGTGTTCTTAGATAATCGGATTCAGGTATCCAGATGTCAAAATAGCTGGTTTACAGTTTGGAATAGCGTACTGTGGTAAGTAAGCCAATTATCATGATTTCATAAATTATTTAATTTATAAATCTTTGAATTTATAACTGTATGCATATTTATAAAATAAGAAAAATGGAGTTTCATTTATATTGACTATTTTGAATTAGTAAATAGTACCATGAGTTTACAAATAAGTATTTGCTATGATTATTACAGCTGGTAATATTTTGCAAGAAATAGCTTTATATGTATATACAAATATGAAGAATATGATTACTTTGACCTTGCAATATGTTGGTACTATTGAGATAATTATATGCAATTGTTAATAATATTCAAACCACTGTATATGTGATGTGAGAAGCTTATGCTTATATTGATGCATGACGTGTTATATGCAAATATGAAGATGATATTGAGATCATGTTACTATGTATTGCCGCGGTTCTCATATGATGTGAATGATGTGAATGATATGAAATGATATGAAATGCCAAGTGATACGGGACCTACCTCCACAGGGAAAGATATGTGGAGGACACACACTTGTAGGGTGTGTTGTGATTATTTTTGATACATGGCATAACGCTGGTACCAGGACCCTTCCTTTTAGGGACATTTAAGAGTGATACACTAGTTGGGTGTTGTAGGGCCGTGAGACACATAAGAAATAGTGATTATATAAATACAATGGTTTGTTTACATTGCATATTTTGGCATTTATTGTATGATTTAGCTTCCAAAATTACTTTAAGAAAATGATATGCATATTCTGATAATATGGCAAGTGTATTTGAAATTAGAAGCTTTTTATTTGTAAAGTTGATTTGATTTGATAATATTATGAAATGATTAATGGATTATATTATATTATAGTAGGCTTACTTATTGAGTGTGAGCTCATGTAAATCTCATAATGTTTTTCAGAGACACAAGACTGAAGAAGGAATTATGGGGTAGATGGAGCTTCTATTAAAATAAATTAGATCCATTATGTTGATGTAACCCCAGTGATGTTTGTATGTGGGGCTTATAGCCCAAACCTTATAATTATGGATTGTATTAAGTTATGAACTTGAATTGATATATCGATATTGCCTTATTTGAATTAAGTGTCTTGTTTCGGGACGCCTTGCATGCCTGGTATACGGGAGCTGGTGCATGAGTCTGATACCATATTGTAACGATCCAGGCCCTGGCCCGTTTCGTTACAAGAAAGCAAGACGACAAGGTTCATACCAACTTGGGCCATCATAGCTCAAAAGGGATCCAATTTGTGCCTTGTTCTTCTTGCTTTACTACATATAAACCACTCAACCAACTTTCAATTTCTCAATATGGAACTATTAAGATGGGCATCACACTTTTCAAGTATCGATAAATGATAATTTTAGCTTGAGGCTTGGAGCCTGAGGCTTGGAGCCCTGCTCCACTGCTCCACCAGCAGGGGCTGGCAAAACAAGTGGAGGTCCTGGCACCTGTTTGACGGAATTAGTACGGGAGACATCCAGCCGCCAAGGTTGGTCTCCATCCTTCCATCATGGCGCTGGTTCACCATTTAGCTTCCAGTCAGATCCTGTCACCTGTTTGACTAAATTATTATAGGAGACATCCAGTCGCCGAGGTTCGGTCTCCATCCTTCCATCAGTTTGCATCGGTTCACCGTTCAGCTTACGGTCAGGTCCCGTCACCTGTTTGATGAACTTAGTGTAGGTGGGTATGTTGGCAGATGGTGGCTACCTAATGAATCAGACTGAGGCTAGAGTTTCACTCTATGTCCTTAAGACAATTTCGTCCCGCAATGGTGCTTACGGTCAGTATGATAATTGTCTCCCAGGATACAACAGTCTCCTTTTGATGAAAGCAGCACTACAATTCACCAAAACTTTCGAACCAAGAATGCTACTCTCTTTTTAATGCACTATTGCTATACTATCCTTAGGAAAGTATGCAAATGCCTAAGAGAGAAGAAGACTAGAATTGATTCAAATTGAACTCAATTCGGAATGGCTTGGGATAAATGAGAGGGTCTAGGGTCCTATTTATATGATTTAGGTGCCCCTTGGAAGCAACCCTATGAATTTAATTAAATTCAAATTCTATTATCAAAGGATGTGAGGGTTAAGGGCTTATCACCCTTGATATGCCCTTTAGACATCGTGATCTTCAGATCAGGCGATCGATAAGCCTTTTTATGGCTGTGATCTGAAGATCAGCCGATCAGATAAGTCTATCCTTATCCTGATAAGACTTTTCATCATCGTGATCTGATGATCACGTTATCAGATAGGCGGATGCCTATCACAACCGTACGATCGAACAGACACCTTATCATAACCGTCATGTTGACTGGTCAACCAACCGTCCTATTGACTAGTCAACTTGACTAGTCAACCGACGGATGTCAGCCGTTGGATCGTGATCAAGATTGTGATTTGATCACCGCATCTCGACCCTTCATCCGATCGATCAACGATCAATTGATCTCAGCCCCTTATCTTGATCCGATCAATCTCCACTGTCGGATCATCTTGATCTATAAAAATTTAAAGCCCCTCAAGCTCCTCGCGATGATGCGCACATGCGAAGTGCAAAGTACCCATTGCGCCCTTCGCACACGCGCGTGCGCGTTCTCCACTTGTGGTGAGCCTAAGGAACTTAAGCTTCAAGGAAGTGGTTTCCATATAAGTGAACCTTCCTTTCTTGATTTTTCCGATATGGGACTAAATGTCCCCGCATTTTCTCATTCACACACATAAGGCGGTAATGGGCTTTCAAGGCCCATTAGGGTATTTAGGGTCTATTTCGGTCCATTACCCAATAATCCCCTACATGAATGGAAATTGGACTTAGATCAAAGATCAGAGATCAGCAAAGACAAACCCCCACATAAAAGGATTTTAATGCAAATGAATATGCAGACACACTAAAGAGAGTATAATGGGATGAAGTTATATCGGGATAGGTAGCTTATGGCTTTGAACATTCCTTAGTGAGTTGTTATCGAGTTTACTTGCTAAAAGGTGAACACGATGTCTTGAACCTTTAAGCGTTTTGTGTAAACTAAGACAATAACAATCACGCAACTTCTTCCCGAGCATTCTTTTGGTTCTCATGGTTGTGTTCATTTTGGCCCCGAACAACTCCTGGTCTCATGAGTGCTTCAGAGAATTAAACCTTAAAATTCTCATAGAATTGGCCCAGTTCACACTCACATAGGTGATTCTTATTAAGAGTATCCTGCTATACCCCACATGATGTTCATGTCATAAGAATCATTAAAAGCAATGCTTATCCTAGTACCTTTAGCAGGTAGCACCAATTATCATAGGAATGAGTAGGATTGTACATCCTTAGTGCTATCAAGTCTCTTCATAATTTAGTTGTCCCTTTTGAACTAGATCTTGGGATCTCCAGTCAGCTAGGTTGGGTATCCACTATGAAGATTTTTTAGTTATAGGTTTTAAACCCATTCCCCTCGATAAACAGTTTACTTGATCTCTTGGTAACCCCTTTGTTAATGGATCCGCTAGGTTTTTCTTTGACTGAACATAGTCAATAGAAATTACACCAATTTCAAGTAACTGCTTAATGGTATTATGTCTACGACGTATATGTCTAGACTTACCATTATACATCTTATTTTGTGCTTTGCATATTGCCGATTGACTATCACAATGTATGCATATTGCAGACACAGGCTTTGGCCAACATGGAATATCTTCTAAAGGTTTCGAAGCCATTCTACTTCTTCAGCTGCCTTTTCTAAGGCAATAAACTCAGATTCCATAGTGGATCGAGCTATACAAGTTTGTTTAGAAGATTTCCATGACACAGCACCTCCTCCTAAGGTGAATACATATCCACTTGTGGATTTTGTATCTTCTGTGTTAGATATCCAATTTGCATCACTGTATCCTTCTAATACAGCTGGATATCTTGAATAATGTAATCCATAACTTAGGGTATATCACAGATATCTTAATACCCTTATTAGAGCTGTCCAATGATTTGGACCTGGATTACTTGTAAATCTACTCAACTTATTGACAGCATATGCTATGTCAGGACGAGTACAATTCATGACATACATTAAACTGCCAATTATACGTGAGTATTCCAATTGAGATATGGGTTCTCCAGTATACTTAGCCAAATGTAGATTAACATCTACAGGTGTTTTCACCGGGCTAGTATCATACTTTTTATACTTATTTAATATTTTCTCAATATAATAAGATTGAGATAATATTATTTCCTCAGATGTTCTAGTGATTCGAATTCCTAGTATAACATCTGCAACACCCATATTTTTCATATCCAAATGTTTGATCAACATTTTCTTAGTCTGTTTAATCATTTCAGTATTACTACCAATGATTAACATGTCATCTACATATAAGCAGATTATCACATACCCTTCAGATAGGGATTTGGCATATATGCATTTGTCACATTCATTTATTTTGAATCCATTTGATAACATTACATTATCAAATTTTATATGCCATTGCTTAGGTGCTTGCTTTAATCCATATAAGGATTTAACAAGTCTACACACCTTCTTTTCTTGTCCTGGAACAATAAATCCCTCAGGTTGTTCCATGTATATTTCTTCATCTAATTCATCATTCAGAAAAGCAGTTTTAACATCCATTTGATGAATTTCAAGATTGTTAATGGCTGCAAAAGCTATTAACATTCTTATAGATGTTATTCTACTTACTGGTGAATAGGTATCAAAGAAGTCTATACCTTCTTTTTGTTTGAAGCCCTTAGCCACTAATCTGGCTTTATACTTGTCAATTGATCCATCAGCTTTTAGCTTTTTCTTAAATATCCACTTGCACCCTAAAGGTTTCATACCAGATGGTAGGTCTACCAACTCCCAGGTATGATTATGCATGATGGACTCAATTTCATTATTGACAGCTTCTTTCCAAAAGGGTGCTTCTGGATTAGACATTGCCTCTTTGAATGTCTGAGGTTCATCTTGTAACATATAAGTTACATAATCAGGACCAAAGGACTTAGCAACTTTTGGTCTCTTACTGCGTTTGGGTTCATCTTCAGGATATTCTTCCTGATGACTACTACTAGCAGTATTATCATCATAAGTTCTTTTATTTGAACTTATTTCTAATTTCCTTTTACTTGGAAATATATTTTCAAAGAATGTTGCATTCCTTGATTCCATGATTGTATTTTTCTGTATATCAGTTATATCTGATTTATACACAAGAAAGCGATATGCACTACTATTATGTGCATATCCGATAAATATACAATCAACAGTTTTAGGTCCTATCTTGACCTTTTTGGGGTCCGGAATAACTACTTTAGCTAGACACCCCCACACTCTTAAGTAATTGTAAGAAGGCTTCTTTCCTTTCCATAACTCATATGGAGTCACTTCCTTCTTATTAAGAGGTATCTTATTAAGAATATGATTTGCTGAGAGAATTGCTTCTCCCCATAAATTCTGTGGTGTACCAGAATTTATTAACATAGCATTCATCATTTCTTTTAATGTGCGGTTTTTACGTTCCGCAATTCCATTAGATTGAGGCGAATAAGGAGCAGTAGTTTGATGAATAATGCCATGCTCCTGACAAAATTCGTCAAAAGGTGCATCATATTCACCACCTCTATCACTCCTTATGGCCTTAATCTTTTTGCCAAGTTGATTTTCAACTTCATTCTTATAACATTTAAACATTTCTAAAGCCTTATCTTTAGACTTTAGTAGATACATATAGCAGTATCTTGTTGAATCATCTATAAATGTTATAAAATACTTTTTACCTCCTCTAGTTTGAATTGACTTTAAGTCACATAGATCACTGTGAATTAAGTCAAGAGGTTCAGTATTTCTTTCAACTGATGGAAATGGTGTTTTTGCTAACTTAGCTTCAACACACACTTCACACTTGTAATGTGGATCGATTTCATGATTAGGTAATAATTTCAATTTCATTAATTTTCGTAATGAATTAAAATTCGCATGTCCTAATCTATCATGCCATAAACAAGAGGAGTCAATCATATAAGCAGAAGAAGAAGCTTTATTCATTTCAAGGTTTCTGTGTACAGTCATTACATTCACCTTGAATAATCCATTATTCAAGTAACCCCTTCCAATAAATATCCCCCCCTTAGTGAGTACAAATTTATCAGACTCAAAGACCATCCTAAAGCCATGTTTGCTTAGGAGGGAGCCTGATATGAGATTCTTCCGGATGTCAGGGACATGTAGCACATCATTCAGTAGAAGCTCCTTGCCAGATGTCATCTTCATAACGATGCGGCCAAGTCCTTCTATCTTGGATGTAGCGGAGTTACCCATGACCAAATTTCTACCATTGATAGGAGTATATGATGAGAACATACTCTTATCAGAGCAGACATGTCTGGTAGCTTCAGTGTCGATGTACCACTCATTTGCTTTGTCAACCATATTTGCTTCAAATACAACAGCTGACAGCATCATCTCGAATACCTCTTTGGATAGGGTTTCAGTAACGTTGACTTCTTTCTTTTCTATATCCATGAAACGGCAGTCCTTGGATTTGTGTCCTTGCTTTCCACAAACAAAGCACTTTCCCTTAAACTTGTATTTCTTTGGATTGCCCTTCTTCTATTTAAAGCCTTCGCCTGGAAACTTGCGTTTCTTCTTCCCTTCTATGAGGTTGGCCTTTGGCTCAGCAGGTTGTCCTCCTGCCTTCTTATCTTGGCTCTTATTGTCCTCCTCGATCCTTAGGCGGACAATTAGGTCTTCAAGTCCCATCTCCTTCCGCTTATGCTTCAGGTAGTTCTTGAAGTCCTTCCATAGTGGTGGTAGCTTTTCTATGATGGCAGCTACCTGGAATGACTCGCTGAGAGACATTCTCTCTGCATGTATCTCATGCAGGATAATCTGGAGCTCTTGGACTTGCTCCATAACTGTTTTGTGGTCGACCATCTTGTAGTCTAAGAACCTTCCAACCATAAACTTCTTGTGTCCAGCATCCTCTGTCTTGTACTTTTTGTCCAGGGATGCCCATAACTCCTTGGCAGTAGCAATACTGCTGTACACATTGTACAGGGTATTGTCCAGACCATTCAGGATGTAATTTTTGCAAAGGAAGTCCGAGTGCTTCCATGCCTCCACCGCAGCAATGACTTGCTTGTCGGTCTCCCCTTCCTTTAGGACAGGCGGATCTTCATTCAGCACTCTGACCAGGTTCAGAGTTGTGAGGTAGAACAACATCTTCTGTTGCCACCTTTTGAAATCCGTGCCAGAGAATTTCTTCGGTCTCTCGGCTTGAATGGATGTCATCATAGTAGCCATATGCAGCAGCACTTCCATGGTAGCAGAAATTTGTCTTAAGATTTATAGGTGGGTATGTTGGCAGATGGTGGCTACCTAATGAATCAGACTGAGGCTAGAGTTTCACTCTATGTCCTTAAGACAATTTCGTCCCGCAATGGTGCTTACGGTCAGTATGACAATTGTCTTCCAGGATACAACAGTCTCCTTTTGATGAAAGCAGCACTACAATTCACTAAAACTTTCGAACCAAGAATGCTACTCTCTTTTTAATGCACTATTGCTATACTATCCTTAGGAAAGTATGCAAATGCCTAAGAGAGAAGAAGACTAGAATTGATTCAAATTGAACTCAATTCGGAATGGCTTGGGATTTTTAAATGAGAGGGTCTAGGGTCCTATTTATATGTTTTAGGTGCCCCTTGGAAGCAACCCTACGAATTTAATTAAATTCAAATTCTATTATCAAAGGATGTGAGGGTTAAGGGCTTATCACCCTTGATATGCCCTTTAGACATCGTGATCTTCAGATCAGGCGATGGATAAGCTTTTTCATGGCTGTGATCTGAAGATCAGTCGATCAGATAAGTCTATCCTTATCCTGATAAGACTTTTCATCATCGTGATCTGATGATCACGTTATCAGATAGGCGGATGCCTATTACAACCGTACGATCGAACGGACACCTTATCATAACCGTCATGTTGACTGATCAACCAACCGTCCTGTTGACTGGTCAACCAACCGTCGACCCTTCATCCGATCGATCAACGATCAATTGTTCTCAGCCCCTTATCTTGATCCGATCAATCTCCACCATCGGATCATCTTGATCTATAAAAATTTAAAGCCCCTCAAGCTCCTCGCGACGATGCGCACGTGCAAAGTGCAAAGTGCAAAGTGCAAAGTGCGCCTACAAAGCGCCCATTGCGCCCTTCGCACATGCGCGTGCGCGTGCACGATGCTACGCATCACCCTCAAGCTCTCCACTTGTGGTGAGCCTAAGGAACTTAAGCTTCAAGGATGTGGTTTTCATATAAGTGAACCTTCCTTTCTTGATTTTTTCGATATGAGACTAAATGTCCCCGCAATTTCTCATTCACACACATAAGGCGGTAATGGACTTTCAAGGCCCATTAGGATATTTAGGATCTATTTTGGCCCATTACCCAACACTTAGTACGAGAGACATCCAGCTGCCGAGGTTCGGTCTCCAATATCCTTCCATCAGTTGGCCCTAGTTCACCATTCAGCTTCCGGTCATCCAAGGCTAGAGTTTGAGAAATCATTGCCATGCCCATATTAGAGTAGTCACTTGGAGAGGGTTTTTACTACTATACCTTCGAGTGTAAGCTGAGGCCACTTCTGAAGCACATAGTTGCCGGCCAGGGTACTGGATGCAGGGGCCTGACCCTTGGGAGAGCTGGAGGAGGGGATGGCTGCTGTCATCCCGCAAGGTAGAGCAGGGAGCGGACAGACGGTGGGCAGTGGAACGGGCCTGGAGGGGACTCCACCGGCGCTCGAATTCTGCTCATGTTCATCTCTTCGTTTGAGGATATACTTTTTCTTCTTTGACGGCAAAGGAGCCTTCGGAGCTTTGGCGGCGGGTCTGCGCGAAGAGGTGAGCCTAACGTCGACCACATTTGGAGCAATAGTCAACTGGCCGCTAAAGGTGGTGGCCGTTATGTCTTTGAAAAGAAACAAAACAAGAAGAAGAAAACAGCGTTAGAAGCATGTTAATAGAGATCGAATAACAAAGCCAGGATAAAGTTAGAATATTTGATGATCTGGTTTAAAATAAAAGCATTATGTTTATCTGTACAACTAAGAAACAATATTTATTTGGTGATGTGCTTAACGAAACGATAGATCTATTTTTCTTCTTGAGAGAAAACCTTTTCTTTACCCTAATTTTTCTTTCAAAAATACTATGTGTTGGAAACAATCCCAACAAAAATTGATATCAGAGCCAAATTCGAAGAACGAAGAAGACCACCATCCTTAAGGAGGTCATCGTTCCAACGACCGGCCATGAGAAGAGAGTTCAGTGGAAGCGTCAGCCAGCATGAGGACAAGTATCGCCACCGCCACGCCAAGTTCTGTCAAGCCCATGGCCGCCCCTTCTTTCAAGAAGTCCGAAGAGATCGATCGCCATCTCTTGAAAGGCAAAGGTCATAAGCCAAATCTCTTGGAAGACAGCTACGTGGACGTAGAGGCAGGGGAGAACAAGAGACAAAGGAGAACGTTGACGTGAAGACTCACCGACACACACTACAAGAAAATTCAGTCATAGCGACACCAAATTGCGTCGCTAAATGAATTTAGCGATGCATTAGCAATGCAATTTGGGCATCGTTGTCAACCTCGTCGCAACCTACAATCTGTCGCAATTTCTTTGCTAAATAGCGATGTCTAGCGATGCAAAAAAATGTATCGCTAATTTGTTACTAAATTGAGGCCATTGCAATTTAGCGACGCATTAATGATGCCAACTTGCATCGTAATTTTATGATTAATTGCGTCGCAAAATTGCGATAAAATATTGCGTCACAATACTGCGGCGCAATATTGCGACGCAAGTTATCGTCGCAATATTGTGACGCAAGTTGTCGTCACAATATTGTGACCAACTTGCATCACAAAATTAATAAATAATTTTTTTAAAAAATAATTACGATGAAAGTCGCTAATTAATTTTTTAATTAAATTTAAAATGTTATAAATTAAACATCTTAATACAATTTCATTGCATTTAAATATTGATCGAAACATTTATCACTAAATTTTTAAAAATATATAAAAATTTAATATATTAATAATTTAAAGTTTTTATATACAAAAGCATAAGAAGTAAAGAAAAAAATACATCAAGAATCTGCACTATCACGATCATGGGAAGGCTGCGGAGGCTAGAATGATCCCTGCGACATGAGGCGAACCAAATTCTGCATCTGACGCATCTGCTCTCTCATGTCTGTAAGCTCCTGCTGAAGGCCTCCCGTGCGCTGGTCAAACTCCTATCGAACCTTCTACGAAACCTCCTTCATAATAGATCTTCAAATGTTGTCTAAATACTCGGCAGTAATATTGCCAGGATAGTGCGAACTAGAGCCCTGATGGAGAAAATATTTAGAAGCTTTAGTGCCCAGATCATAGACCCTACGGTCTCGTGGCTGGACACAAACAGCTTTCAAAAACACACGTTGACTCTCCTATGGTGAGAGTTCAACGGGCAGCCCCCATCAGTGGAGTCAACCTACGATGCCTGGGACTAAAGCTCCTCGACTCGTGCTTTTGAATTATAGAATCAACGATAAATGAATCAATATATGAATATGAATAAAATTTTAGAAATTAAACAAATACAATATAAAGCTAATTTCTTACCATAACCTTCTATGATCGTGCATCGATCCAGGAACCATCCTTCCTAATGTGTATCATCCTGAATAG
This sequence comes from Calamus simplicifolius, assembly GCA_900491605.1. Lineage (NCBI taxonomy): Eukaryota > Viridiplantae > Streptophyta > Magnoliopsida > Arecales > Arecaceae > Calamus > Calamus simplicifolius. The sequence continues at coordinate 4,282 of UESW01000165.1, read as the reverse complement.
ACGAAACTCACCAGGATCTCTGCCATTCTGCTCAGACTACAAAAGCAAAAAAACTGATATAAATGTAAGTATTTATAAATGACTAAATTAGTAATTAAATTATTTATGTTTTCTTACCATACGATGTCTATGCTCCTGAATCGAAATAGACCCGCAGTGTGGCAGGAGAGACCCGTGCCACGACTGCCCTTCTTGGATCGACGGTTCGTGGTGGCTGATGCAGACCTCCTTTGCCAGGCCTCAGACTCCCACACCTGCCGCCGTCATGCCAAATACCCTTCGGTACATGCACAGGACGCTCACCCAATCTCCTTCAATGACGAAGCATGTCGGAGTATCGGCGTACTGCAAGAACATTCCATGCTGCCCTAACGCATCATGGATGGAAGGGTTCCACGTAAACTTTTTCTGCATTGAAATAAACAGTTAGTTTCAGAATATATTAAGATTAAGAAATTGTATATCAGTGATAAATTATATTTAATAAGTTTACCTAAAACTCTGAAAAATAAAACTCCCTCATGGCCATAGATACATGGTGCCAATTGTAGCCACTGGGATCAGTACGCCTCTGAAATATGGAGCTGATCCGGCTCGAAATAGTATGCTGCTCAATAAAGCTGTTAAAAAAATGCATGTTTATAAGTAATTGACTTAAAATATAAACATATATTTACAATTAGTATATACTTACAGTCCATCAGCATCCAATCGAAGTACGGTGCGGCCGGCATAGGAAGAACTCTCAGAGGTCTGTGCCGATCGGCTATGACCGTCGAAGGCTAGAGATCTGAACTCTCCATCTCCAATGCCCATGTGATCTGATGCGGCAGGGCTACGTCCCTACTGGCTGTGGTAGATCTATCTCGGCCCATCATACTGAAAATACTAAAGATTCATGAAATATAATTACGAATAATGATTGAATATGTAAAAATTTAATACTTATAAAAATAAATTAAAATTGAATAAACCTCTATGTTTAATCAGTGTCATATATTTTTCAAATATTGCGCCGTATCGGACTGTGATTCAATGTCATTATCATTAGGAGGAAACCAAATATTTGCATCATCAATTTCTTGGACATCACCATTTGGATCTCTAACTGATGTTTTAGGAGCCCTTGTGTCGTCCTCAATTGCATGCATTTCCATCTCATCCTCTTGAAATAAAGGGCATTTAGTTAATTGACTTGATGAACTTTAGTCTAATATGATTGCTGAACGTGGGACGATTTTAGAAATAGCCCACCAATCTCGCTTGTCGTTGCGCAAACTTGGATATCGGCAGTAAAACACTTGCTGAGCTTGGGATGCAAGGATGAATGGTTCATATTTTTGCAATCTTCGTCGATGGATCACTTCAACTATATTGTAGTCATTATGAACCCTTTTACTCATAGGAATTGTCGAATCAAACTAATCGCAACGAAACAATACGGTTCATTTTATAGGCCAACCGGACTATTCAACTTCAACCACCTCTACTAACTTTCTGTAATAATCCTGCATATTTGCTCCAACACTTTCTCCTTTAACACACACACTTCAGTTCTACGTGCCTCTTGAAGATGCTAGTCATTCAATCTGAAATTTGTACCCATTAACAAAATAGCAGTAGAGGTTGTTACGGTCTTCAATGGCCATTACGCTAAATATTTAATGAAAATATTATCGGTTGTAAACCATGGACCATTTACCTATAAATTAATAAGCTATTAACAACTAATTCGAAAAATAAAAGTCATTATTGAAATTGATTGAGTGATACTACTCAAAAATTCGTAAAACCAGTAAGCGAACTCCGTTTCTAACTTCTGCCTAATGGCAATTTGACTGATGTTGGGATTCATCTATCGTTGTCTATCACAATACATCCTTAAGGGATGATAACAATTAAAACTTCTATTAGCAATTAAATAGTGTGGTATATTACAATTTAAAGTAGAAGTTCTAATTAAGCATTGAAGTATATACTTAATGTATGGATTGACTTCTCTACAGTTCATTAGGATGTAATAATGTGCTGCATTATACTCCACATCGCTCAAATCTCTTGACTTCTGCCTCCCAAATGAATGGCCGATACCTTTAAAAACTGATATTCTACCGTCATTAGGTTCTCCTTCGTCCACACATACAACATCGTTACGACCAAGATTTTGGCTTCTCGTGTGGACGTGACCCTCAAAGTAATGTGATGCAAAAGCTGAAACTTCTTCAACCAAGTGTGCATTGCATATAGAACCTTCAACCCTTACTTATTATGCACATTATTTTTTAACTTCTTAAGGTACCTATATGTAAAGATGAGAAAAAAATAAATCAACTTTCTCGCAATGAAATAATATTTGAAATGTCAACATACTACTGATTTATATATTTACCTCTTGAAAGGATACATCCAGCGATACTGCACGGAACCAGCTATATTCGCTTTGTATGGCAAGTGAACCGGTAAATGCTCCATTGAGTTAAAAAAAAAATTAGAGGAAATATTTGCTTCAGCTTGTATAAAATAATTAGAATTTCCTTCTCAAGCCTTGCTATGGATGCAGAAGTAATGACTGCGGCAGATAACTCCTTGAAGAATAAGCTGAGCTCCGTCAATACCTTTCATATATGGTGCGGAAGCAACTCACGAAAAGTTATAGGCAATAACCGTTGCATAAAAACATGGCAGTCATGACTCTTCATGCCAAACAACTTGAGCTTATGCATGTCCACACACCTACGGATATTTGAAGCATAACCATCTAAAAATTTTAACCCTCTAACCCAGTTACATAAAACTTCTCGTGAATTTTTGTCAAGAGTGTAACAGGCTTTAGGATATGTCCCGTCAGCATTCCTCCTCAAATCAGCTCTTCTGCAATACTGATTAAGTTCTTCTCTTGACTTTGTAGTGTCTTTGGTTTTTCTCGGGATGTTTAGCACCGTGTTAAATATGTTATCAAAGAAATTTTTCTCAATATGCATAACATCCAAGTTGTGCCGAATGAGATTTGTGCTCCAATACGGCAAATCCAAAAAATACTGCGCTTTTTCCAGTTATGTTCTTTACATATACAACTATTTATTCTATCTCCATCTAGTTTCCAAGCATACCACAACCCCAAATGCTCTATAGTATCAAATATATCTGTGCGAGACCTAACCGGTTCAACGAATTTTATGACTGCTTTGTTCTTTCGGAAGGCAATCAAGTTTCGCCTATAAGGATGATTTGGAGGCAAGAACTTTCTATGATTATCAAACCATGACTGCTTACCACTCTTCTGCAATGTAAATGCATCTGAATTATACATGCAATGAAGGCATGCCAGATGCCCAGCAGTGCTCCAACCAGACAACATTGCATATGCTGGAAAGTCACTAATTGTCCACATCAAAGCAGCTCTCATGATGAAATTTTGTTTCATAGAAATGTTGCAGGCTATGACTCCTATTTCCCATAATATTTTCAATTTGGCCACCAACGGTTGCAAAAAGACATCAATTTTTTCCTTTGGATTTGATGGTCCTGTAACCAAAACTGTCAAAAACATTGCAATATCTTTCATGTACTTCCACGAAGGAATGTTATATACAGTCAGTATCATGGGCCAACATGAATATTATTGCCCCACTTGACCAAATGGTTGGAAGCCATCGGTACAAAGACCTAATCTCACAATCCTTATATCTTTAGCGAAATCAGGATGATTTTCATTGAAATGCTTCCAAGCTTTTGAATATGATGGATGTCGTATTTCATCTTCTTTAGATTCATGTTCGACATGCCATCTCATATCAGCAGCTGTAGCCTTAGATCTGTATAATCTCTGCAGGCATGGAGTAAGAGGAAAGTAATGCATCCTCTTGTAAGTCACACTTTTCCTTCTACTTGTACTAGCTCCCCCTTCATTTTGGTGTACCTCGATTGCCCATAAATCTTACACCATCTAGCTCTGAGTCTTCACCCCAATATATCATACAATTGTTCAAGCAACAATCGATCTTATTAACTGGAGCCCAAAGCCACGCAACAACTTCTTCATTGTGTAAAAACTGTCTGCTACAACATTATCATTTGGCAAAACTTCCTTCATTAACCCAGCTACAGAATTGAATGCCTTTTCTGATAATCGATGTTCTGCCTTAATATTCAACAATCGAGCAGCCATAGATAACTGGGAATGACTCTCACAACCAGGATACAATTCTTGATTTGCAGCACGCAACATATCATAAAATTGTTGTGCATCTGGATTTGGTTCTTCCATAAATGTATTCTGATT
>UESW01000164.1:0-67492 GCA_900491605.1 Calamus simplicifolius | reverse complement strand
CATTTAATGGAGTGGAGTATTCAATGGTCAAGTCTCGGATGCATATTACAGCAAGAAGAAGACAACGAAAGAAGTCCTCGACGGCCTTCTTGGGTATCCTCTTCCTCGATGGCCTTCCTAGGCAGCCTCTTCCGCATGGCCTCTTTTTGAGCAGCCATCCTAGACGGCAGCCTTTTTGGGCGGAACTCCACCACAAAGATGGCTCCTTTTGCATTTATGTGCCAGAGCATTTATGGTCTTCCGATGGCATACATCCCATTGCATCCGCCCTCTAAGGCATTTATTACCTTATTTCCTCCCATGTATTAAGGCATATATGGCTATCACGTTGGCCTCCTTGGTCCTATGCATGAGAAAAGATGCGTAAAGAAGCAAGGACGAGGAGTTCCTGACTCCACGCCTCACGGAAGGAAGTTCTCGATGGCCTTTTTAGGCTTCGTCCTCGACAGCTCCTAGTTGTCCCACTTTAGACTGCGGCAACCCGACTCTCGACAAGCTAGGAGGCTTACGAACCTGCTTGCATGGAGCCTACATGCCTGGCTCCACCATTGTCCGTGCATGCACAGACGGGATAGCGCCTGTAGCTCTGACATGCCATTAAGAAGCAAGCATCTCCATAAAGATGATGAGAGACCATATCCCAAGACTTGCAGGCTCCACTATTGCTGCCATCATCTTAAATGCTTTGATAAGTTGTAGCACCTTAGGTCTCACGAAAATCAACCCTGACATTCCACCCACCAAAGTCCTCAGTCATCATGACACCCCAACCACTCAATCAGATGAGCCCCAAAAGTCACGGTCCATCATAAGGCTCCACGTGACTCATCCCTTCACTAGACGACAAGGCTCCAAGCTTCTCAGGAAAGCCACACATAGTCCAAAGATGAATAAATTGGGTAAGAGGAACCCCCGACCAGGTAACTCTAAGAACCAACTCAACACACTACACTTCCAAATGCTCATTCTTGCTCACAGAGAGCTCTTCTCCAAGCTCTCTCCCTCTCTTTCTTTCGAGCTCCCTCAAGCTCACGGCTATTGCCCAGAGCACTGACTTGAGCGTCGAAGGATTCCCGCCGAAATCTCAATCCTCGAGACTTTTTGTAGGCTCCCAGATGCGAGAAGCTCGCCAGAAGATCCGAGCTCGCTGGAGGAGGCGATCGGATGCTCGTAGATGTTCGAGGGGGGATCATCTGCAACAACAACAGCCATGATGATGCCCTTTGAGAAGAAAAGTGGAATTTGTTTAGAGAGATTGGGGGATGAAGTATGAAGGTATTCGAATTAGGGATGAGATTGCGAGGCTTTGCCGCTTTGGTTATTTATGTTGAGATTACAGAGAGAGAATAACAGATTAGCAGGATTTTGATGCAGGTTCTGAGAAAAATCTCTGCATTTTGCAGCTCTATGGATTTTGAGTCGACGTTATGTTCGGAAATTTGAATTTGGACTCAATTGAATCTGGACTGAATATGAAAAAAAAACCCACTTGAAATATTTGTTTTCGGCCAAAGATTTACATTTGGGTTAAACATATAGTTTATTTTATATTTAAAATCTAATAATTAATAATTAAATATAAAATTATTAAAAAAATTTAAGTAAAACTAAAAAGAAGCAAGTTAAACCTGAATTTTTATTCAAATTTTTTTAATTCTTTCTAAATAATTAATTATTTTTAAGTTAATAATTATTATTTTTAAAAAATATATTGATATATTTGAAGACACAATAAATAAATAAAAGCCTATCAAAATTAAAAAATATAAATATTTAAATATAATTAATTGAGAATAGGTGAGGAGAGATAAATTGGTTTAAATAAAAGTTCATTCAATAATTTTCTAATGATAATTAAAGTAAAAAGGAAAAAAAATTATATAGTCTAGATTTTTGAGTTAGATTAGATAAAATTGAGTCAAGTTGGGTAAGATTTCATATCGTTGCCATTGATTGTTTATAGGCTTTTACTATTGATTATCCTTTAATTTTTTTTTAAAAATTTTATGGAATGTAATTAAGCTGCAATTCCATTTGTTGTGCTAAGAAAAAGGATTGGATTCCAAAGTATCCTAGTAGAAAAATTAAATTTGGATTTGAATTTGGATTCATCAAAATAAGAAAGTTTGGAACTTACATCCAAATTTGATTAATAGTTAGATTCAAGTTCTGGTTTGATTTTTTTGAGGTTCAGTTTAGCTCATGATTTTAGTTGGCTAGTTGGCCATGGGTTAATAATTTCCCAAACTAAAATAATTTATTGCACTAGCTTATGAAAAGTTTTCAACATAAAAGGAATGCAATAAAGAAATCAAATGATTGGTTAAAAAAAATCATATTTGAAATCGATTTAAGTTGATATTATGTTTATTTTGGTTGAAACAAAATTAAAATCTTTTTTTTTTTGTACAACGGGTGATCACAATTAAATCAAAATCTATTTTGGAACTAAGAAAGAACAAGTTAGAGTGAATAAGATGATGTATACGAAAAGGATCTAAAGAAAAGTAATTGGCAAAAATCATATTGCTAAGTTTATTTATATTTTTATATTTACATATATTATATATAGTTTATTTTTCAATATTTGGTTTTTGAGCTTTTGAATTCAAAATAGATGAATTCAAATTCTATGCAATAAGAATCTTAAATATAGAACCTGATGTGGGGTAAAATTTCATTAAATCAATATCCACGCATATGATAGAAAGGTTAGGATCATTTTCGATTTTGCTTGCCCAATATCACACTTGGAAAAAGATAAATTGCCTACGCTTAGGCATGATCGAGCCATTTTCATACCTCGGCAAGGCCGAATCATTTTCATACCTCGGCAGGTCAAGGACAGTTAAAAGCCGAGTATGACCCTTCACGATCAATAGAGATTTAAACCACTAATTATGCGGCCAAATTTCAATCACATTAGCTCCCAACACTCCAAGAAGGAAATAAAGCTAAATATGGCATGTTGCCTATAAATAACCAAGTAATTGAATCTTAAAGCTCCAATCAGCTTCCTCGACCGTGGATCCTTGTAACAAACAAGATTCAAATTTCACCGGCCTTATAACTAACTTGATTCGAATCAAATTCAAATCATACCGATTTCTCACTTCCAAGATACGTTCGAGGAGTCAGGTGAATAACCCGCCAATATTCAGACAGCCTATAAATACCTATCCTAAAAGTTTCTTGAGGTACGCATATGTTCACGTAAAATAATCTGCAAGCACACAGAATCGTAACAAGTAGTAAAGTATTTTTAAAAAAGGATATCGAACCGATAGGGATTAATATGTTATTGAATACCAAAATTTATTAAATTAATTAGTATTTAAAAAATTAAATTTAAACAAAACGTTCTATTGTAAAATTATTTAATCTAAAAGTTAACAAAGCGTAAAAATTTAAACATGTAAAGATATGATGACATTAGATCTAGAGCGATTGATTTTACCTAACAAATCCCACACAATTTATTCTTCTTAATTATTAAATTCTAATAATTTCTTGTTGATGATTAAAAATTCCTTAATTATTCAATATCTTCACTCGAACGATATCAAAAATATCTCCAACTAACAACCCTATATCTCTATGTGAATTTAATTAATTAGAGACTCATTACGCACTTTGAATTTTCTAAAAATCACTTAAATCATGGTAAAGTATCTCTACTTTCGCTCAACTAATGCGTTTAATTCTAGATCTAAAATAATAAATCACCTTTGGTCTCATTGTAATTCAATTGATCAAACAATAAATTGTAAGAATTAATCATAAGAAATAACAAATCACCTCTCGGTCTCATTGTATTTCGATTAATCAAACAATAAATTATAAGCATTAATCATAAGAATTAAACACTCAATCATGAAAATATTAAAAATAAAATAACTAATAAAATAAATTGTGCATTTATTGCTAGATTACATCGCTCTGGAAAAAGAAATTAGTTCATAATAAAAATGAAAAGAAAACTAAAGAAACTTATATTTTTCATTGGAAGGAATTGATGAACACGCAGCTCTCGCCTCTGTTCTTCAAATCAACCTCCATTGAAAAACTCTAAAAGTCTCCAGCTCTTTCTCTATGAGCAAGTTTGAGAGCTGACCGATTTGTATCTCAAGATTATGAATTGAAGTTGACTTGTTTTGAATCGCCACATCTGTTTTCTGTATGTACTGCATAAACATGTCCTCAAGTGTTGGCTTTTTCTCTTACTGTGAAAATTGCTGAGGTAGTCTAGCTTGTCCTTGATTATTGATCCATGAGAAATTGGGGTGATTTCTTCATCCAGGATTGTATGTGTTCGAGTAGGAATTATTTTGACGTTGAAAAGTTGACACGTAATTTGCTTGTCAATAACTCGATTGGGCAAAAGAATTTTCCACTTAGAAGTCGACACTTAAATGATTTCTTCCACAATGATCACAAACATCATTAGTTTGAATAGCATTAACATTTATCTTACCTAATTGTTGAGACAAATTTGCCATTTATGCTACCAATGAATTTATAGAATAAGTTCTAAAACTCTAGCTTTCTTAGCATTGCTCTTTCTGCATGCCATTAATAATTGTTGGATGCTAAAGTTCATATGTTGCCTTTATGAGTTTTACTCATTAAAGCTCTACCCAACTGCTGCATCAATCATAGACCTATTTGTAGCTTCTAGACCATTGTAGAATGTTTGTACTTGAAGCCATGCTGGAAGGTCATGATAAGGACATCTTCTAAATAAATCTTTGTACCTCTCCCATGCTTCATATAATGATTCACCTTCAAATTGGATGAATGTAGTGATGTCATTCCTTAGCCTTGCTATTTTTGCAGAAGGAAAATATTTTGCTAAGATTTTTTGTGCTAACTCTTCCTAGGTAGTGATGATGCTAGGCGACAAAGAATTCAACCAAACTTTAGCTTTATCCCTAAATGAGAAGGGAAAAAGCCTTAGTTGAATCGCATCATATGTCACTCTATTATGTTTAAAAGTATCACATATTTCTAAGAAATTTGCAATACGGACGTTCGGATCCTCTTATGCTAACTCCCTAAACTGGACAGTCTGTTGTATCATTTGAATGATGGCCGGCTTCATCTCAAAATTATTGGCTTGTATGACTGGCCTCCTTATGCTTGATGTAGCCCGTTGATCGAGGGCATAGCATAGTCTCATAACCCCTTGTGCTCTTGATTAGCCATATTAGGTAAAGATATATTGGCTTCTTTCTTCTTTTTTTAATCTTTTTTTTCTTTTTTTGAGCTCTCGTAACGTTCTTTCTATCTCGAGATCAAAGGGTGCAAGTTCTAATCTTCCTCTTCGCTAGAGTCTTCACAGCGTAACTTCCTCAGAGCCTTCACATTCCTTGAGTGTCCACGTGGAGAACGCCTTCACAAAATCACGGTGAAATCCTTGAGTGTCCACGTGGAGATGTCTTCATCCAATCACCGCCCAAGCTCCTATGCATCGCATGCTCCACGGAAATCCGTTTCTCTCGCTGGCCCTTCTCCCGTTTATTGTCTTTAAAAGCCCATGAGGGTATTTAATCTCTTAAATATACATAAAAGCTACGTAACAACGCGTGGTTAATGGTATAGCATTGTTTATTATGATTTCAAGCCTACTAGGTAGGACGATGAGATGGTATTTTTCAATTCTTATTCTTTAGTGCTCTTAATATGCATATAAATTCAAGGAACATTGATGTATGAATATGTAATCTTGCTGGATTAAATTGAACTTTATGTATAGTAAGGTAATGTTTGAAAATTAAAGTAAATAAAATTGAATAAATTTAATTAAAAATTGAACTTTATGTATAGTAAGGTAATGTTTGAAAATTAAAGTAAATAAAATTGAATAAATTTAATTAAAAACTAGCTAATGTCGTTATGAAAGTATATGAATTAAATAATCAAATTTATGCTTATTAGCATACTCTTTCACTAAAAACCCATTGAGGCTCAAGCATAGTTTTCGGCTCTCGAGAAGTCATTTTTGAGGGACTCTTCTACAGGAGCCTTCTCCTTATATCTGCTTGTTGTAAATCTTCACTGACTTGGGCATCGGAGGGTCTTCCATATGAGCCACCCCCAATACTTCTTGCATGAGACTGTTTTGCAGGTTCACCCAGATGGTAGATCGTCATCCGGATCCTGACGTGAGTCGCTCTCAAGCCAAAGAATGGAGTCCGCAGCAACATATTGACGCTAGAGAGAGGGCCTTAAGTCTCATTAAACTTGAAATCAAGGAGACAAGGTTCTGGATAAGAAGAACAATCCCTCAATGGCCAACCGAAGAAAAGCAACCTTAGAAGCTCCGGATCAAGTTGCATCCCAAAGGCTTGATCCCGTGAATAATGTGGCACCCCCGCAACCACCGCCAGCTAAGATTTCTCCACCGCCGATAGTACCGGTCACTCAAGACCAGTTTGCCATGCTGGTTTAGCTTGTCTAAGCTTTGACCCAACTAGTACAAAGGCTCTCTAGAGTTTCTCTTCCAATTGCACTAGCTCCACAACTTTTCAACGGAGTTGCTGCTTCTGTTTCACCGGTGGTTTCATCTTCCAGTCCGCTCGAAGTTGCGAGCCGCCTTCAGTAGCCCAACCATAAAGGGCTTAAGTTGGTACCACAGAGGGTTGGAGAAAAGAGCCTGCCTAGATCTCGACGAGCTCGATCTCTCTCCCCGATGTACTCTCGCCATGACTCGATGCCGCGACCACAGTCCTCTCATCTCATCTCTCCTACTACCCGTGATAAGGAAGTTCAATGACAACTTCATGAGATGTGCCAGGAGTGGCGCCAAGGGTTGGATGCTGTCAAGCAAGCTCCTCCCCAATTGAAGGCGGAACAAGGCATCCCCTTTTTTGAGGAGATTATGCGGGAAGTGATCCCTCCCCATGTTAAGCTCCCCACCATTGAGCCGTACCATGGATCCATCAATCCTGATGACCATTTGAGCAGCTTTCGATCAATCTGATATTCCACAGAGCATCAGATGCGATCCAATGTTGAGCCTTCCCCTCCACTCTCAGAGGATCCGCCGAAACTTGGTTTAATAGCTTGAAGTCAGATTCTATCAGTTGTTTTGATGAACTGAGCTGTTTATTCATCAGCTAGTTTGTCAATAGTCATCACCACCGAAGAAGGTCCGACTCCCTCTCATGGCGTGTTAGAGCTGGTAGGCCATATCTCGTTTGATGTGGATGGCTGCAGCTGGTTGGTGGGCCAGGTCCTATCAGACGTGGGATGGTTAGTGGGCTAGGTCCCGTCAGAAGTGAAAGGCTGCAGTTGGTTGGTAGGCTACGTCCCATCAGGAGTGGGAGGCCACAATTGGTTGGTAGGCCAGGTCCCGTTAGGAGTGAAAAGTTGTAGCTGGTTGGTGGGCCATACGAGTCGTCCTCTAAGATAGACCTTATCGGGGAGGCCGACTGGGGGTGTTGCTCGGGTGGCTCGGGAGGCCGATTGGGGGGCGTTGCTCGGGTGGCTGAGTCAAAGTACTACCCTAGAGGCTACCTGGGGGTGCAACTTGAGTGGCCGAGTCGGAGTCCTACCCAGAAGGCCGGCTGGGGACGCTGCCAGGGTGGCCAAGTCGGATTCCTATCTGGGAGGTTAGTTGGGGGTGCTACCTAGGTGGCTGAGTCGGAGTCCTGCCCGAGGGGCCGACTGTAGGCACTGCCTGGGTGGTTGAGTCGGAGTTTCACTCGGGAGGTCAGCTGGGGACACTCTCCGAGTGAATGAGTCGGAGTCCTGCCCAAGGGGCCGACTGGGGGCACTGCCTGGGTGGTCGAGTCGGAGTCCTACACGGGAGGCTAGATGGAAGCGCTATCCGGGTGACCGAGTCAGAATCCTATCTGGAAGGTTGGCTGAAGGCGCTTCAAAACTCAGTTGCCGCCATTGATCAGGCGTGATCACGTCAGCTCCGTCAGATGGTTTTTGCTGTTGGTTTGATCATGGCCTCATCGGGCGATCTCCGCCGTTGATTGAGGGTGGCTTCATCAGCCACTTCAATAAACACTAGATTGTTTCTGAATAATTATTTGTAATGATACGGACAAACTATACAACAAAAGCATAGAACTAGTCAGACTAGGAAGACAAGGCAAAGTGACACTTTGTATTATCTTTTACCTCTTTTTTATGGTAATGTCAGAAGTGGTTGGATGTGCATGTTAGCTACTGCGCCACAAGGAAGCTGCAGGGTATATACTAGCCAACCAAAATAGATATATCTAGTTAATTTTGAGTTCTTTTGATTCACTTATATATTATGCGTGCGAGTAATGCCTGGAACTAAATAGTTGTTAAATTTGATTACAAAAAAGCAATTCTTGAAGCATGTCACAACAGTATAGATTTTGGTTCATGCCTTGCTTACTCGATGATAACCCTTTGCTCAACTGCTAGTATAATGCACAATTCATGCAATTTGATTTTTTTTTTTTTTTGGCTTTTTCTGTGGGCAGACAAGGCATTCTGGAGGCTCTTTCAAAGGTTTTTGAAGAGGTGCTTAAACAATAGTCTGGTGAATAAATATTAGAAAATTATTTTATGGAATTACGCCATGAAGCTCTAGTTGGTAATGGTCTACTAACATGCAAGAAATGCGGCGTGAGATCTCTGTGAAAAAAAAAAATGATATGCCAAGTTCCACGCAGCTTATAAGAACTTCTGCAAGGACAAAGTGGCACACATGCAGAGTTTAATTAAAACGTAAGCGCAAACTCTTTTGTTAAAATAAGCAGAAATTATATGCTTGCTATCAACATTCTATCTATTCTTGAATACTCCCAGCAAAGGGAATGCTCATGTGGACCTTTCATGGTCTGTCTGTTATGTCAAATATTTGAAACCCCAGATATCTATAATCTGTACATACTAGGATCAAATTACATACTAGGAGGATCAAATATGGATTATTAGATTAACGATGCTTGGAGGAGCGTCTCTGACGTTTTTCCCAGTTAAAATCTGAAGGGTGGTTTCTCCTAAAGTTAACCGCTTTCCAAGGCATCTTCCACTATCGATTTTAAACATACCATCCGCCGGGAGAGAAATGATTTTTATTTTTGAATGCATCACTGCAACATCTTAGTTGCTTATCCCTTCATCTTAGATGTTAACGACCTATCAAAATTCCAATATGTTCCAACATTTTAACCAATTGTACTGTTCTCGGCCAGACAACCGTTGGTCATCTCTCAGGTTTTCTATATTGCTTTTCTGCTGGGACCTACTGGACCATCTGAGGAACCTTGGCTTTTAGAATCAGGAATATCTGCAGAAATGTAGTTCCGGGGTTGTGGATTTTTTTAAAAAAAAATACCAGCAGCGGAAATGCTTCGGATGCAAGTCCGCATTCGAGTTTCCAAACAATTTCTAAAACCATAATAGAAGGTCTAAAACATCATTAATGCGAAGCAATTGTTTAAACCATGTCAACTTCTCAGGATAAGGAGTGGAAATCACATTTAATTAATTATTCAGTGGCAACAAAATTCCATTATAAGCAGCAGTAAGATATACTTTTTCAAAGATGATGAGAACATTGATGAAACGTAGATATAACCTGATCTTGAGTGCTATATTAAGAAAAAGAATGAATACATAGAACTACAAAAAAAAAAAAAAAGCCTTTTCTCTGACTAAAGTTATTGCCACAATGGTCGGCCTGGCTTGTTGGATCGGCTGTTTACTGGACTATGACCCAGTGGAGGAAAATCATCTGAACCCAATTTAAAGGGACTGCTGGAAGCCTGCCCAGTTATTCCTACTGGCGCCTGACCCTTTGAATTAAGGCTCTGGTGGTGATGCCAATGTTTCCCCGAAACTTGAGCATACGGCCTACTTTGCTGTTGAATTGGAGAATGTTGGCTTGCTACTTGTTGGGATTTTATTGGTGGATATGATACAGGTCGAAGATTTTGCAGCTCTGGGTCATATGAAAATTTATAAGGAAGCTTTCTGTATCCATCTTTCTGAATGTGATAGAAATCCTATGCAATAAGCAATGTGATAGAAGTGATTAGAAATTGCAAAAGTTGCAGATATAATAGCTCAATCACCTGAATAAACTGCAAAAACAAGCATGGATACTACCTTTGGGAGGGTACAGCTGGTACACAATGCTTTGCCACATCAGCACCATTGCCACTTAAAATAAGCACAGAACTGCAAAGTGAAAAAAAAAAAAAAAACATAATCATGTTCTACACAATCCATAACCTATTGTGGTTAAAGCTTGTCCAGAGGTTTCAGTTCTCTTATTAGCAGGTAACATGAATAACATGGTAGTGATAAAAAAAAAAAAAAAAACAAAAAGGGGAGATAATACACATACCCAAGAGGTAGAGGTATTGCAATAGATCCTGAGAATTCTCCTGGTCCAATCACTTTAAGCTCTCTACCAAATAAAATGTTACACTCTGATAGGAAGGAGACCGTGCAAAAAGGGCGGACAAAGTCATGATGATCTATGTGAGGTGGAATGCAGTCGTCTTTATCATATATGTTGATGATGCAACTATCAGGGACACAAGTAGGAGGAAGGACATGCCATGAGACCATTCTCTTGATCATTGATTTTAATAAGGGTGGAATGGGATCTACTTCCTCATCCCGCATTATGCCTGGAGGATTCCCATTCTTGTCCTGCAGAGTATACATAATTTGTGATCAGAATCACATTAGTCAATGTAGTTACAATGGTGGAAATGTTGCTGGTTATGATAGTGAATGCAGATATACCACTGCATAGTTGTAGCAGCAGCCAAATTGCAGCGTCACACGCCCTTTCCCGCGCATCCACTTTCGTGGCTCTGAATATGTACGATCTAAGGTAAAAAAAAATAAAAGTTAAAATAAAACAATTAAAAGTGAAGTACCTATGCAATTTTACATCAATAAAATGAAAAATGATAAGACATAGCTCAATACATAACTTTCTATATTTTTCTACCTTAACAAGTGAGCGAACAACCCCCTCAAATATATTACCTAAAATCAAGTATAGAGATTTGGATAGCAGCAGCTTTATATTAGTTACACAAGTGCAACAAAGTACCATTCCTTGGGATGTAAGCCAGCCCCAAAATTTATGGTTATTGATCATGCTCTTAACAAGTTGATATAACAGAAAGCTAACTCCTATTGTTAAAGAAGTCAATGGAATTAACGAACAAATTTTCTGTGTAGTCTGGATGTTATCTGATGCATGCACATCAACAGGGAACCCTGACATAGTTTCTCCACTCAACCGAGAGGTGCAAGCAGAGTATTTGCTTGAACCCTATGCCCCTTTGACCAATATTACACAAGGGAAAGAAGATTACACAAAGGAGTGAGCATTATGATGGATAAAAGTTTCCAATCTTACAAGCACCATTTATTTTGCAAGCCTGGGCAAAAGGATAACATGTTAAAGATGGCATCCTTAAAAATGAAAATGAATTTTAGAAGGCAAGCTTTGTTTACATTTTATATCAGTTAGAATATTTGCAAAGAAAAAAGAAAGCTAGCATAGAACCTGCCAATGGCAGCTCTAGAGCTTCACAGATGCTAGAACCAGTCAATGGCAGTGAGATGTTCTTCAAAGAAAGTGTTGTACTCATGATTGTTAAATGTAGATTACGTGTGAACATGGTGCTAATGTCTATCATCCTTCCTGTAGTAATTGAGCAAAGTAGGGAGAGAATATTACGCTGTTTATCATGGGAAGTTAGTTTCCCTCAATGGTAACGCAGTCTAGTTAATTAATGGGGGGGTTACAATTATTAAAAGAGCCTGGCTATAAATATGATCTCCAGATAATGAAGGATTTCTTTTATAGGATTCGAAAAAACTTTTGTTTCCTCAACTGAACGATTCACCAAATCTTCAAAGATAAAGAAGGAAGATTTTTGATAAATCTCTTGTCATTTTTTTCTTTTTTCCATCAATGCAATTTTCATTCCATAACTAAAAAGCTCATAACATTAATCTGCTGCACATATTTTCTAATTGTAGTTGACATGCAGGATAAAGAATTTGATTACATCTCATGCTATTTTTTCTCATTTCAGAAAGAAGCCCACATATTAAGAACTCGTAACATTAAAATTTACAAATTCAAGATGGCAGTCTGCATACAGGATAATCAAAACAAGTTTTATGATCGTTCTTCATTATTTCATGCTTTTTTTTTTCGATAATAGCAAATTATGCCTCTGTGTACACATTGCACGCAACTAGAATTAAATTCTCGTATGGAAAAAAATAAAGAAAATACTGTTCTCTCTCATGTTTTTGTGTTTTCTATCTTTGATCTTCTATCAACCCTTTATTTTGATGACAGCATATTTTCTATTATTTTGAAGATATATATTTTTTTAAAATTATTTTGATTTTCAATCATCAAATATGTTCTTATCACCAAAATAAAATAAATGTGCAAGGGGAATCCAAGATTATACCTTTGAGTTGGCGATTCCTCCCCATCTCCTGAAGATCGTAGACGCAATCCACAATCCTCTTCTGCTCTGCAGCACTAAAAACCCAGTGTGAAGCTCCAGCCCCTCGAGCACATTGATCCACCGGCCATCGACCTTCTCCATGTGCTTGAAGTCCTTCTTCCTCCCCACCATCGAGAACCTCATCGCCTCCCTCTGCTCCCTCGGCAACGGAGTCCCTCCATCGGCCTCAGCCCTCTCAGCGGCCGCCAAAGAACCGTCTCCATCGTCTCCTTCCTCCGTCGATCTCGAACTACCATGGCTGAATTGCCGGCTGTGCTGCCCACGCCTCGGGGCCCAGTCGGAAGCTGGCGATCCCCGCGACGAGCTCGCCGACGAAGGGCTGGATCGATACCCGCCGTTAATCCAAGAAGGAGATCTCCATCTGCTGCCCCCCTTGAATGAAACCTTATCGAGTTTTCCTGAAAGTTGAAGCCAGGAGTCGTGATTTCGGACCCAAGAATCGGAAGAAGCGGAAAAGTTTGCAATATTCGAACAAAATAGAGAAGAAAATTAGAAATTAAACCCGACGACGGGAGAGAAGTTAGCGATGACTCACCAGCGAGGTCGTCGACGGTGGGAGTGGATTCGCCTGCAGCCATGATGACGCCCTTTGAGAAGAAAAGTGGAATTTGTTCAGAGAGATTGGGGGATGAAGTTTGGAAGGTATCCGAATTAGGGATGAGATTGCGAGGCTTTGGTTATTTATATTGAGATTACAGAGAGAGAATAACAGATTAGCGGGATTTCGACGCAGGTTCTGAGAAAAATCTGCGTGTTTTGCGGCTCTGTGGATTTTGAGTCGACCAGGGCCGCGATTTGATCAATCGAGTCGGCCGTTACTTGCTTGGCTGTAATTCGAATTTGGACTCGATTGAATCGAATTAAATTGGATCGAATATATGAAAAAAAAAAACCAACAGAATATTTGACCCAGGTCGTGTTTAGTTTTGAAATCTTTGTTTTCGGCCCAAGAATTACATTTGTAAACATATAGTTATTATTTTATATTTCAAATCTAATAATTAATAATTAAATATAAAATTATTAAAAAAATTAAATAAACTGAAAAAAAGTAACTTGAGCTTTAATTTTTATTAAAAAATTTAATTTTATCTAAGTAATTAATTATTATTAACTTTATAAATTATTATTTTTAAAATATATTAATATACTTGGAGATACAATAAGTAAATAAAAGCCTATCAAAACTAAAAATGAAATGTGAATGTTTAAATATAATTAATTGAGAATAGGTGAGGAGAGATAAATCGGTTTAAATAAAAGTTCATTCAATAAATTTTAAATGATAATTAAAGTAAAAAAGATTTCATGCGGCTGCCATTGATTGTTTATAGGCTTTTACTATTGATTGTCTTTATTTTTTTTTTTAATTTTATGGAATGTAATTAAGCTGCAATTCCATTTGCTGTGCTAAGGAAAAGGATTGGATTCCAAAGGGATCCCCACAGTAAAATTAAATTTGAATTTGAATTTGGATTCATCAAAATAAGAAAGCTTGGAACTTACATCCAAATTTGATTAATAGTTAGATTCAAGTTCAGGTTTGAATTTTTTGAGGTTCAATTGAGCTCATGATTTTAGTTGGCTAGTTGGCCAAGGGTTAACAATTTCTCAAACTAAAAAAATTTATTGCACTAGCTTAAGAAAAGTTTTCACATAAAAGGAATGCAATAAAGAAATCAAATGATTTCTTTTAAAAAAAAATTCTTATTTGAAATCAATTTAAGTATATATTATGTTTATTTTACTTGAAACAAAATTAAAATCTATTTTTTTTGGTACAGACGGACAATTATAATTAAATTAAAATTTATTTTGAAACTAAGAAAGAACAAGTGAGAGTGAATAAGATGATCTAGAAGAAAAGGATCTAAAGAAAAGTAATTGGCAGAAATCATATTGCCAAGTTTCTTTATATTTTTATATTTACATATATTATATGTAATTTATGTTTTAATATTTGGTTTTTGAGCTTTTGAATTCAAAATAGGTGAATTCAAATTCTGCAATAAGAATCTTAAATAAAGAACCTGATGCGGGTTAAAATTGTCATTGAATCAATATCCGCACATATTAGAGAAAGGTTAGGATCATTTTTGATTTTGCCCGTGAGATATCACACTTGAAAAAAGATAAATTATCGCGCCTCGGCATGACCGAGCCATTTTCATTCCTCGACAAGGCCGAGCCATTTCCTCAAGGGCAGTTAAAAGTTGAGTATGACCCTTCGACCACGATCAATAGAGATTTAAACTCCTAATTAGGAGGTGAAATTTCAGTCACATCAGCTTCCAGCACTCCAAGAAGGAAATAAAATATGGTTTGTTGCCTATAAATAACCAAGTAATCGAATCTTAAAGCTCATCCACATGGCTTGGAGAAGTGTTGCAAAAAAATAGTTAGCTAACAAAGAAGAATAGTTAGCTCCCAAGGTAAAGCAGTTAACTAACAAGGCATTCTAGGTAGCTAAGAGAGACAACCAGCTAGCTCGCCAGTTAGCTAAATCTAAGCATGGTTCGGCCAACACTGTAATAGGAAAAATAGTTAACTAAAGAATCAAACCAGCTAGCTAAGAAGGAGGACAAGTTAGCTAGTCAGCTAACTGAATCCAACATGCATTCGGCTAGCATAGAAATAGGCAAAAGGTAGTTAACTAAGGAAGCAACTTAGCTAGCTGAGAAGGAGGCCAAGCTAGCTAACCAGCTAGCTAGGAATGAGCATGGTTTGGCTAGCATAGAAATCAGGGAGAAGTAGTTAGCTAAGATAGAATTCTAGCTAGCTAAGAAAGGAACCAGCTAGCTAGCCAGCTAACTAGAATAAGCATCCATTCAGCCAGCATAGTGATAGGGAAAAATAGCTAACTAAAGAATACATGCAGCTAGCTAAGAGAGGTGGAAAGCTAGCTAACCAGCTAGCTAATTCAAGCATGCAATCGGCTAGGCTTATGGCATGGAACAAATAACTAGCTAGCAAGGGAAAACAGCTAGCTAAGAGAGGAGTTAAGCTAACTCCCAAGCTAGCTACAATTACCATGAATTCGGCCAGGCACAAAACCTAGCCAAATTGGCTAGCTCCAAGGTATGATAAATTAATTAAAATGGCTGGGGTATACTTCCATAAAATTTTTGCTTGATAAGGCTCATTTGTAAGGCACCTGTACTTTTCTGCATTAATCTTAGTTTTCATAATAAATAGAATTAGTCTTCACTTAATTATTTTGTAATCATCAAAATCAATTTAGGTTCAACAATCTCTCCCTTTTTGATGATGACAAAACCCTTAAGCATGCAGAAAAAAAATAGGAAATACTTTAAATAAACAGGAATATGGAATGCATAGAATGTATTAGGAAATTCTTTTCACTAAATCATTCCAATAAATATTTTCTCCCCTTGTCATTTTGAATAATTAAACTCCTTCTGAATATATGGAGTGTTTTCTTTTCTCCATTATTTCAATGTATGCAATATTCTTCTCTTCCTTTTTATCATTGATCAAAAAGACGATTGAAGAAATGTGCAAGAATTCAAAGCATAATTCATCAAGATAAGGTGAATACTTCATTCATACTAATAACATTCATGTAAAACATTAAGGTCTCAAGCTCAAGTAGAAAGCATAGTCATGACAAATATTACAAAGCATAGTCTTAAACATTCATCACATAGTAAATATTATAAGACAATCATTTTTCATCATCAGAAAAAATTATTGAAGGTTGAACTGAAGATCCGTCTGGTTGGCGAGAGGGTCTAGGCTTGTCGCTTTGAGGTTGAGGCGGAGGAGATGAAAGATGAGGGTGCAAGAAAGATGCATTTGGAGCTAAAGAAGCAGAAAGAGCAATATATGTTTCCACAAGATTGCTAAGCCTTGCGAAGATGCGATCCAGTGATCGACTGCATTTGATGCATCCTTCGTCTGGCTTTAATTGGCTCGCATTTGAAAGGTCACCCATTCTACTTTAGTCTCAAAATTTTCAAGCTTGGATTTTAAGAAATTAATTTCATTTAGAATCCGGCCCAAGACAGTCTCGTTGTGGTGGAAGACTCGTCCATTAAGAATATTGACGTCATGGACAAGTTGATTTTGGATCAGCACAACTTGAGAGAGTGTCTCAAAGACAGATGAGATGTGGGGTACCATGGTGTAATCATTGACAGATGATCCACTATCCCCGGTACTCCGACTAGATTGGGCAAGAGATAACTCATGAATGATTCGCTGAATCTGTTCTTCATAGATCCGCACGGTGGAAGGAATAGGAGCAGAGTTATCATTGCGGTGAGATGGTCTAGGTGTACCAACATCAGGTGGCTCAGTTAGAAATGGATTTGGTTCAGTCATGGCGGCTAGAAAGATTAGGTTGATGAAAATCAAAGTTAAAGAAATTAGGTGGTGAACATGCATGTTGATGTAGATTAGATGGTGACAAGCTACTAGGGAGAAGGGCAGGTTTATCACCAGTCCTAGATCTAACTTTAGTCCAAACACCATCGCGCTTAGCATAATCCATACGATGAAGGGAATGAGCATTAAATACATCAGAATGACACAATTCTACAACTGTTTCTCCTTTAAGTTTTATATTGAAGAACTCAAAAATATAAGTGAGAAACATCCCGTATGGTAATGCAGTTTTGGACCTACTTAAGGCTTCTTTCATGATAGTTAATATAAGACCAGGAAAGTCTAAAGGTGCTTTTACAAGAATATCATACATAATACTAATGTCTCGATCTGTTACAACATTAAAAGAATCTGCATGAGGGGCAAATATTTTGTCAATGATGCTATGAAACAATCTATTCTCAACAGATAGCATATTAGCATCAAGGGTCACTATGTTGTTGGCTTCATTATCATCTATGTCAAGAATCATAGCAAGTTTATATCCTCTTTCACTAGGGAAAATCTCTAGGACACCTTCAGAAGGAATATTTAAGGCAGAACCTAGTATTTTACAATCAAGTTCTATCCTAGTCTTTTTAACATAGGAAGATATGGTTCCATTTCCAAAGGTGATATTTTCATAAAATTCTCTAATTAACTCAGGATAGATAGGCTTTTTGGTAGATAATAAATTGGTCCAACCTTGAGTGGCAAATAGCCTACCTATCTTAAAACCTTCTTGTTCTAGAAAATTAAAATCTACTAACCTCCCATTGGCTAAAGCTATAGCGGCGATTTGGGTGTTAGGTTGAGAAGAACTTTGCAAGAAGATGAAGCGGGCTTCCTACGAAGATATGAGGAATCTTCTTCCCTTGAAAGTGATTTCTTCTTAGGAGCCATCTTCTTCTTTTTGAAGTAGAGTGGAAGGAGGAAAGACTTGAGTATGTGGAAGATAAGAGCCGGATGGAATGGAGGAGACGGTTTGAGGGAGATAAAATGGAGAAGAAGCCGGTTGGTGAAGAGTGAAGTGAAAAACGGTTGGATAAAGGCTTATATAGGGAAGATCTTAAAGTAGTTGACTGACCAGGTGATTGGTTGGTTTCCTGGTTAGTTAACTACTTAAAGATAAAAAGAAAATGGTAGTGGCCGGTTGGTGAGGATTGAATATGAAAAGTTTTCATGTGGCAAGGAGTGAATTAAAGGCAGTTAACTTCCCAGCTAATTGACACACTAAAGGATAAGAGCAATAATTGTTGGGAATTGTATCCTAAAGCCAATTATTTAATGATTGTGTTGATGTAAATTATATATAAATTGATATATTAATAAAAGTTATTTGGCAGTTTATTCATTACAAGAACATCTTCTTAAAACTCCTAATAGTAATGAAGCCCTCAGGATCTTCCTTCACGATAAAGGAGGATTTATCTTTGAAGGTCCTTAAAAGAGTTCGCGACCAAATGATATACTATGACAGAGCCATAGTACTATCAATTATAGGACGTTGTATATCATATTTGTTGGTTGTCCTCTTAACCAAGGAGTGTAGAGACACTGGTATGACATACAGGTGAAAGTGTAGGAGTATATTTCACCGAACGTGACTCATTTTCGGATACTCTACTATCAAGAGTTAATCCAAGAAGATATAGGTATAAGTATCCTTCAGATCTGAAGATCATAACCAGTGGCTTACAAGAAACTCATTGTACTTAGGTACCGGACCACCTGGATTTCTAATCCAGCTACGAAAGGTTACTGGGTGCAGTCAAGTACTTGTGGTAGTCAGTTGTGGATCAAGATGGAATTTGACCTATCCCGTTAAAAGGAGAAATGCTTGTGTTTCAATTTAGCAAGACCTTGGCCAAGGCACTTCATGTGAAAGTCACATGATCACTAAAATTGAAAACACTTTATGGATTTGTTGTTTAGAGTTGACAGGCTCTTAAGCCATCCTTAGCATTTATGGTCAAGAGAATGAATTATACGGTAACTGTTTCTTAGGGTTCTTGGAGTTTGCTCGGCAACTCTTCGACCTATCCGGACGTCGGGTTCCATTGCTAGATGGGCACATCGATTAGTATAGAAAATTATTTCTATGCTACTGGCTTAGGTTCGAACCTAGAGAGTCACACGCATAGAAGTTTTCTAGGATGATCTATTTGCTGATCAACGATTGAGAATCATATATGATTTAATTAATCAATTTGATTGATTGAATTATCTCAATTGGATTAAGTACAAGTGAATAAGATTCAATTTGGTTTAAGTCTACTAGAAGGACTAATCAATTTCAAATATTGATTTGAAATTAGATTTGATTTGGATTTAAATAGATTCAGGATTAGCCAAATTTGATTTGGGCTAGGACCATGATCTACATTGGTTTAATCCAATAAATTCAAATTAGCTTAAAACCAAAAATCCAAACCCCATGTGTGAAAAAGGTTCTCTCGCATGATGAGATAACTAAAATCTCATCTCATGAGAAATTAAATTCTCATGCAGAATTTAATTTATAACTTTTAGTCTTCTTCAAATGATTTCCAAGTTCAAGAAAAATAAATTTTGCTAAAAGGTGCCTCTTTGGAAGAGCACTCCACACAACTCTCCGTGCATTGACAAGTATGCGAATTAATGTGCCTCTTTGGAAGAGCACTCCACACAACTCTCCGTGCATTGACAAGTATGTGAATTAATGTGCCTCTTTGGAAGAGCACTCCATACAACTCTCCGTGCATTGACAAGCGTGTGAATTAATGTGCATCTTTGGAAGAGCACTCCACACAATTCTTCATGCATTGATAAGTGTGTGAATTTAATATGTCTCTTTGGTTTTCACAAAAACAGCGGAATTCTAAATGTTAGAATTCAATAGGCTGGCTAATATGAAACTATAAATAGAGGACATCCCTCACCAGATAAAAAAACACAAGATCAAAAGAGATCAAAAATTCTAAACAGTTAGAACCAAGTGTTACAGTTCTAAGAGTTAGAACAGAAAATTCTGGTGTGATTTTAGTGTTAGCAAAAGCTTGGTGGATCTTGGAGGAAGATTCAAGTGGAAGAATTCAAGATTAGCAAAATTATTTTTCGCGAGCTAGCACTCCCGGGAATATGATCATTCGGGGGCTTCGCGTGGACAATACTAGAGGCCGGACGATTGAACGGCTGCAGAGCACAAAGGATTTACCTACTGTTCTTAAGGTGAGTGATTTGATCCTTAGATCTTAAGGCAGGCTTCAAGATGAGTAGTATGACTTCTCATCTTGAAGATTAAGATATGATCTTAATTATTTAATTTATATGCAATACTTAGATCTAACGATCTTATAATATAAGGCAAAGATATGATCTTGATGCATGTTAGAAAGATTAATATGTAATCTTTAAATTTTGCATTGATAATTGTTATCAAATTTTAAAATATGCATGCCTCGGGGATTAACTCTCCCAACAATAATTGCATTTGAAAAGATGTTTCATGAATAGATTTGATTGAAAGTATTAAGAGATGCTATGCAACACATGATAACATGATTTTTCAAATATAATGTCAAGGAGCATGAAAATAATTACACAAAACAACTCATTAAATAGATGGATCAATCATACCAAGTTCTCTTCTAATTTCATAAAATTTAGATTCATTAAGTGGTTTGGTAAAAATATTAGCAAGTTGATTTTTAGTACTTAAAAATTCAATTCCAACATTACCATTGTTTACATGATCCCTAATAAAGTGATGTCTAATTTCTATATGTTTAGTTCTAGAATGTTGAATAGGATTTTTAGTTGAACTAATTGCACTAGTGTTATCACATTTTATTGGTATGCCCTTTTGTTTGATGCCATAGTATTCTAGCTGCTGCTTAATCCATAAGATTTGAGCACAGCAACTTTCAGCTGCAACGTATTCAGCCTCGGTCGTAGACAATGCACTGAAGTTTGCTTTTTGCTAAACCATGAGATTAAGTTAACACCTAGAAATTGGCAAGTTTCGATAGT
The DNA here is from genome assembly GCA_900491605.1 of Calamus simplicifolius. Taxonomy (NCBI): domain Eukaryota; kingdom Viridiplantae; phylum Streptophyta; class Magnoliopsida; order Arecales; family Arecaceae; genus Calamus; species Calamus simplicifolius. Next base: position 46,583 of record UESW01000164.1, on the reverse strand, counting down.
TGATTTTCTATCTAATTTACATCCAGCAAAATCTGAATCTGTGTAACCTATTAAGTCAATGCTAGATTGTTTGTCATACCATAGTCCTAAATTCATAGTTCCATTCAAATATTTAAATATCCTTTTAACAGCAAGCAAGTGTGATTCTTTAGGATTAGCTTGATATCTAGCACACTTGCAAACACTGAATAAGATATCAGGTTTATTAGCAGTTAAGTACAATAATGATCCTATCATGCCTCTATAAAGTTTTAAATCAACAGATTTTTCAGCATTATATGATTCAAGTCTATAAGATGAGCTCATAGGGGTACCGATACTTTTAGATGTCTCCATGCCAAACTTTTTGATCATTTCTTTGATGTACTTGGATTAGCTTATGAAGATCCCATCTTTGCTTTGTTTGATCTAAAGTCCGAGGAAATAGTTTAGTTCTCCCATCATGCTCATCTCGAACTCTCCCTGCATAAGCTTTGCAAAGTCCTTACATAAAGAATCATTAGTGGCACCGAAAATGATATCATATACATAGATTTGAATAATTAATATATCTTCATTTTATCTTTTAATAAATAAAGTTGTATCCTTGTGTCCTCGAATGAAGTCATTACTGATCAAGAATTTACTTAATCTCTCATACCAAGCCTGGGGCGCTTGTTTCAAACCATACAAAGCTTTGTTCAACTTAAATACGTTGTTTGAAAACAAGTGATTTTCAAGGCCGGATGGCTGTTCTACAAAAACTTGTTCAGCAATGTATCCATTTAAGAAAGCACTTTTAATATCCATTTGATACAATTTAAAATTCATAAAGCAGGCATAAGCAAGAAGTAATCTAATAGCTTATAGTCTAGCAACTGAGGCATAAGTTTCATCAAAATCAATTCCTTCTTCTTGATTATATCCCTTAGCTACTAATCTTGCTTTATTTCTAATTATATTACCATGTTCATCTAATTTTTTTCTCAATACCCATTTAGTTCCAATAATTTGATGATCGAGGCCTTTCAGTAAGAGTCCATATATTATTTCTTTCAAACTAGTGAAGTTTCTCATGCATGACATTTATCCAATCAACATTATTTTTAGCATCATCATAGCATTTAGGTTCAATTTTAGATACAAATGTTAAGTTATTGTAAGTATATCTAAATGATGATCTAGTTCTAATACCTTGCGATGGATCACCTATGATTTGATCTTTAGAGTGACTGTGAACGTACCTCCATCCCCTTTCTAATTCATCATTACTTTATGAAGCTTCTGGTAGGTCAGCGTTCCTTTCTTCATTTACCTCTTGTGTATCTGAGTCATCCTTATCCTTCAAGGTGATGTCCTTGAGTTGATCTTCAATTTCATCTGCATCATTTATACCTTTTCTCTTCCTTAATGGAAGATCATTAGATTCATCAAAGATAACATGAATTGATTCTTCAACTATTAAAGTCTTTTTGTTGAACACTCTAAAGGCTTTACTATGCAAAGAATAACCGAAAAAATTTCTTCATTAGATTTAGCATCGAATTTATCAAGGTTTGATTTTTTATTATTTAAAACAAAACAACGGCATCCAAAAACATAAAAATAATTGATGTTAGGTTTTCTTCCTTTCCAAAGTTCATACGGAGTCATTTTCAAAACAGGTCTAATCAATGCACGATTTAAAACATAGCATGCAGTGTTGATAGCTTCAGCCCAAAAGTATTTTGGGAGATTGCTCTCACACAACATGGTACGAGCCATTTCTTCTAAAGTTCTATTCTTTCTTTCTACTACTCTATTTTGTTGGGATATTCTAGGTACAGAAAAATTATGTTCAATTCCATTTTCATTACAAAAATCTTCAAATGATTTATTTTCAAATTCTTTTCTATGATCACTTCGTATCGATAAAACAGAAGAATTATTTTTATTTGTCATTCTTTTAAATAATTTTTGAAATGCAGAAAATGGTTCATCTTTACTAGTTAAAAATAAAACCTATGTAAATCGAGAGAAATCATCAATAACAAAACTATATCTTTTTTCTCCTAGACTAGTTGTTCTTGTAGGACCGAATAAATCCATATGCAAGAGTTCCAAAGGTCTAGTGGTTGAAATCAAATTCTTTGATTTAAAAGATACTCGGGTTTGTTTTTCAAATTGACAAGCATTGCAAATCTTATCTTTTTCAAAAATGAGTTTCGGCAAACCATGCACTAAATCCTTCTTAACTAATTTAGATAATAAATCCATGCTTGCATGAGCTAGCCTACGATGTCATAACCAACTATTATCAGTTTTATTATTTGTAGCAACTAGGCAATCAACATTTTGATCATGCAAATCATTTAAATTAACAATATATACATTATCATGCCTATGACCAATAAATTTCATATTTTCATTTGTAGGAATTTTAACAATGCATAAGGATGATTCAAATGTAACTTTAAATCCTTTGTCACATAATTGACTAATGCTGAGTAAATTGTGTTTCAGTCCTTTCACAAGTAAGACATTATCAATATAAGCATGAGGTGTGATACCTATTTTTCCAATGTCAATTATTTTTCCTTGTCCATTATCACCGAAAGTAACAACACCTCCATCTTTAAATCCTTTGTCACATAATTGACTAATGCTGAGTAAATTGTGTTTCAGTCCTTTCACAAGTAAGACATTATCAATATAAGCATGAGGTGTGATACCTATTTTTCCAATGTCAATTATTTTTCCTTGTCCATTATCACCGAAAGTAACAACACCTCCATCTTTTGCCTCCAAAGTGATGAATTGCGATTCATCACCTGTCATGTGTCTTGAGCACCTGCTATCCAAGTACCATTGTCTTTTAGTTGCTCGGGTCGCAAGACACACCAGCATACACAAATTTAAGTTTTGCTCTTAGGTACCTAAGCTTTCTTGGGTCCTTTTGGGTTAGTTAAAATAGTTTCTTTTGGAACCATATTTTTCTCACATTGTGTGTGTGACAAGTATAAGCTTTATGTCCTGATTTTTCACATTTAAAGCATATAATTTTAGTAGAATCATCAACATGCACATAAATATTTTTTTAAAATTTTTGTCTTTCAAAAGGATTATATCCAAGACCAGCTCTATTATAAATAGCTCTTTGACTATTTAAAATCATTTCTAATTTTTCTGAGATCAAAGCAAATCTATCAATAATTGGTTTTAATCTATTTACTTCATTTTTCAAATTTTGGTTTTTCTTTAGCAATAATTCATTGTCTTTTGAAATTCTTTCTTTTTCAAGAGTAAGATTTTTAATTTCATTTTTTAAATCTTTGTTCTTTGAACTTAAGTTTACAAAATCATCAACAAGTTCATAAAATGTACCATGTAATTCGTCAAAAGTAAAGTCATCTAGAAAGCTAGGACTTACCTCATCATTATCTGCCATGAAGCATACATTTGCGACTTCAGTTTTCTCTTCATCTTCTGAACTTGTAACTTCACTATCGCTCCATGTAGCCATCATTGCTTTTTTTTTATTCTTTTGAATCCTTTCTTTAATAGTGGACATTCTGGTCTGATATGTCCAGGCTTTTTACACTCGTAGCATGTAGGAGGTTCACTCCTTTTCTTTTCTTTGCCATGATACCCTTTGGTAAATTGCTTTCTTTTTTCAAACTTCTTTCTTTTCATAAACTTCTTGAATTTTCTAGAGATAATTGTCATTTCATCATCTTTCTCACTGTTACTCGTGGTTTCCTCACTTTCATTATCTTAAGTTGCACTCTTTAATGCCATAGTTCTTTTCTTCTTTGATTCATCTTCATCAATATGTTGTTGTTGCTGAAGCTCATGAGTCATCAAAGAACCAACTAACTCTTCAAGTGATAAAGTGTTGAGATCTTTTGCTTCTTGTATTGCAGTAACTTTGGCTTTCCATGACCTAGGCAAAGATCTTAAGATTTTTCTAACAAGATCACTGTTAGCATAAGATTTTCCAAGACTTTTCAGTCCATTAATAATATCAGTAAATCTTGTAAACATATCGGTGATATTTTTAGCTGAATCCATATTAAATAATTCATACTTATAAACAAGCTTATTTATTTTGGATTCCTTGACTTGATTAGTACCCTCATGAGTGACTTCAAGTCTATCCCAGATTTCTTTAGCAGACATGCAAGTAGATATACGATTAAACTCATTTGCATCAAGACAACAATAAAGAACATTCATAGCTTTTGCATTTAATTGAGCTAGTTTCTTATCTTTCTCATCCCATTCAGATTCAGGTTTTGGGATATCAAGATTATCAATCTTACTGGTGGGTGTGTGTGGTCCATTAATTATGATTCTCCATAAATCATAATCAAGTGCTTGAATAAAGATTTTCATTCGTGCTTTCCAATACGTGTAATTTATTCCATTGAACAAAGGTGGTCTATTAGCTAAATGTCCTTCAGTTAACATAGATCCCATTTGGATTACTACTGATCTTTGGCTCCAAGCTAATTAAAGCTATAGAAATCAAGAGCACGCTACTCTGATACCACTTGTTGCCCAGATGTAGCAACCATAGAGGGGGTAAATTGGGTTATTAAAATTAATTACTAGCGCAGATATGTGCTTTATCACTAATTAAAATTTAATAGGCAGTGGTGTAGTGAAAGAACAATATTACAGAAATCAAGCAATCACAAACACAAGAGAGTTTATAATTGTTCGGTGCCAAACTCAGCACCTACGTTCACTCCTCAAAAACCTTTTAGGAATTTCACTCCAATCATATCACAACGATTACAACCTCTAGCCTTTCCCGGCTAGCCCTCTGTTATACGGCATAAGCAGCCAAACCCCTAGCCTTACCCGGCTAGTCCTCTTATTTCACAGCACTAGAAAGTCAATCCTAGCCTTACCCGGCTAGTCCTCTTGTTTAATGGCACAAGGAAGCCAACAATAACCAAGGGTTAAATCTAACCCTTTTACAAGAATGTTCATAATAGATAAGAACAAATAGCTCCTAACATGAGCAAATATTCAAAGAAAGCTCTTTCTCTTCTTTTTCTCTTTTAGATTCGTCATTTTGTTCGTCTAATCTTAGCTATTTAAAGCATTTCAACATCAAAAATATATGTTAGACACATTTGAAATAAATGAAAAAGTAAAACGGGAAGAAAATATAACCGTTGAGATTATTTTCCTTGAGCATTGAATGCACTGAATCCATTTGAGGAAGGAATATCTCTGCCATAATCCAAGAGATCAAAAGTTAGTATAGCTGAAAATAAAAATTAAAGAAGAGAGAAAGAGTGAGAGAGAGAGAGCACGCCCAAGCTTCAAAGAGGTAGCTAGCTAGAATTAATTCAGTTAGCTGAAACACTCGGCCAAGAAGAAGCACAGAGTTTCCATTAGCTAACTAAAAGGAGATTCCAGTTAGCTAAATTTGAAAACTCCACGGCATGAGGGAAAGGTTCAGCCAAAATAATAAAGTAGTTAGCTCTTTAGCTAACTATAGCAAGGAATCACACGGCTTTGAATTTCATCCCAAGAAAAGTAGTTAGCTCCTTAGCTAACTAACACAATAAATCATGCGGCCAGGTGAGAGAAAAAAATCCATAAAGTAGTTAGCTCTTTAGCTAACTAAAGCTTGCATCCACATGGCTTGAAGAGAGGGGTAGTTAGCTCCTTAGCTAACTATATTCAAACTTTCATGGCATGAGGAATCCACCGCCCAAGTGTAGCTAACTCATTAGCTAACTCAAGCAAGCAACCATACGCCCAAGAGAGAGGTAGCTAGCTCCTTAGCTAGCTAAGCTTTGAGTCCACATGGCTTGGGGAGGAGATAGTTAGCTTTTCAGCTAACTAAAATAGGCAACGTCATGGCTTGGAGAAGTGCACACGGCCTGGAGAAGTGGTAGTTAGCTCCTCAGCTAACTAGAATACTCATCCACATGGCTTGGAGAAGTCCTGCAAAAAAATAGTTAGCTAACAAAGAAGAATAGTTAGCTCCCAAGGTAAAGCAGTTAACTAACAAGGCATTCTAGCTAGCTAAGAGAGACAACCAGCTAGCTTGCTAGTTAGCTAAATACAAGCATGGTTCGGCCAACACTATAACAGGGAAAAATAGTTAACTAAAGAATGAAATCAGCTAGCTAAGAAGGAGGACAAATTAGCTAGTCAACTAACCGAATCCAACATGCATTCGGCTAGCATAGAAACAGGCAAAAGGTAGTTAACTAAGGAAGCAACTTAGCTAGCTGAGAAGGAGGCTAAGCTAGCTAACCAGCTAGCTAGGAATGAGCATGGTTCGGCTAGCATAGAAGTCAGGGAGAAGTAGTTAGCTAAGATAGAATTCCAGCTAGCTAAGAAAGGAACCAGCTAGCTAGCCAGCTAACTAAAATAAGCATCCATTCGGCCAGCACAGTGATAGGGAAAAATAGCTAACTAAAGAATACATCCAGCTAGCTAAGAAAAGTGGAAAGCTAGCTAACCAGCTAGCTAATTCAAGCATGCAATCGGCTAGGCTTATGGCATGGAACAAATAGCTAGCTAGCAAGGGAAAACAACTAGCTAAGAGAGGAGTTAAGCTAACTCCCAAGCTAGCTACAATTATCATGAATTCGGCCAGGCACAAAACCAAGCCAAATTGGCTAGCTCCAGGGCATGATAAATTAATTAAAATGGCTGGGGTATACTTCCATAAAATTTTTGCTTGATAAGGCTCAATTGTAAGGCACATGTACTTCCCTGCATTAATCTTAGTTTTCACAATAAATAGAATTAGTCTTCACTTAATTATTTTGTAATCATCAAAATCAATTTAGGGTCAACACATTCAATTTCTCAAAAACCACTCGGGCCGGCCGAGCAACCCCCGGTAATTTCTCGGTGGCTCCATGATCATAAGGATACCCCCGGACCGGTGCAAGAAACCTTCGAGGCGGTTCAAGTCCTATGGTCTCGGTGGCCTCAGTCAAATGCCCGAGCCGGCTGAGCAACCCTCGAGGTATTTTCAAAATGACATTGGTGGCTCCGTGATCATAAGGATACCCCTAGACCGACGCGAGAAGCCTCCGAGGTAGTTCAAATCTTGTGGTCTCGGTGGCCCCGAGTCAACGCCCGGATTGGCCGCGAAACCTCTAAGGCGGTTTTATTTCAGCCCCAACAGCCTTATATTTGGCTCAGCGGCATCATTATAACCTCAATGGTTTTATTGCAGCCTTAATGGCTCTATATTTGCTTCAGCAGCTAACGGCTCACGTTGGCCAATTAGAAGCCCCCTTAAAGTGGGGCGGGCATCCATTCTCATACTCCACATTAGGAGAGGATTGCTAGCTGCCCTCAGCTAGTCAAAGAGAGCATGCAGATGTCCACACAAATTAGCAAAAAAAAAAAAAAAAAAAGAAAGAAAGAAAAAAAAAAAAAGAAAAAAAAAAAAAAAAAAGAAAAAAAGAAAAAAAAAAGAAAGAAAAAAAAAAAAAAAAAAAAAAAAAGAAAAAAAAAGAGACAAGTGCAAAGGTAAAAGTTCTACACTCCTTTAGCTCGGCGGTTGCAAGGCCCACAAGCTCAAGGAGTGTGAGGCATTGATGGGGCTGGTTGACCCCATAGGCAATAATGACAGCAATTTCTATCTCTCAAGACGATTTTCTTGAACGGCCATCCTTGGCGCCCTATTTCTGAGCGGTCTTCTTGAACGGCCCTATTTCGGCCTTCTTGAACGGCTCCATTTCTAGATAGCCTTCCTAAACGGCCTCCTCTCAAGAGCCTTCTTAAACAGCTTAATTTCTAAACGGCCTTCCTAAACGGCCTCTTTTTTTTGCTCGTCGAGGGATGCGATAGGCATTAAATGATTTCATCCACGGCTTTGCGACAAGTGCCCGGTCATAATGAAGAGAGAGAACAAGTCGGTCGAAGGCAAAGGGCCACGTTACATGTGTGGGTTTCTCGGAGGGCCACATCAAAGGAGCATCTAATGGTGAAGAAATGGTGATAATGACTTGGAGAGCATTTAATGGAGTGGAGTATTCAATGGTCAAGTCTCGGATGCATATTACAGCAAGAAGAAGACAACGAAAGAAGTCCTCGACGGCCTTCTTGGGTATCCTCTTCCTCGATGGCCTTCCTAGGCAGCCTCTTCCGCATGGCCTCTTTTTGAGCAGCCATCCTAGACGGCCTTTTTGGGCGGAACTCCACCACAAAGATGGCTCCTTTTTGCATTTATGTGCCAGAGCATTTATGGTCTTCCGATGGCATACATCCCATTGCATCCGCCCTCTAAGGCATTTATTACCTTATTTCCTCCCATGTATTAAGGCATATATGGCTATCACGTTGGCCTCCTTGGTCCTATGCATGAGAAAAGATGCGTAAAGAAGCAAGGACGAGGAGTTCCTGACTCCACGCCTCACGGAAGTTCTCGATGGCCTTTTTAGGCTTGAAGTTCTCGATGGCCTTTTTAGGCTTCCGTCCTCGACAGCTCCTAGTTGTCCCACTTTAGACTGCGGCAACCCGACTCTCGACAAGCTAGGAGGCTTACGAACATAAGAACCTGCTTGCATGGAGCCTACATGCCTGGCTCCACCATTGTCCGTGCATGCACAGACGGGATAGCGCCTGTAGCTCTGACATGCCATTAAGAAGCAAGCATCTCCATAAAGATGATGAGAGACCATATCCCAAGACTTGCAGGCTCCACTATTGCTGCCATCATCTTAAATGCTTTGATAAGTTGTAGCACCTTAGGTCTCACGAAAATCAACCCTGACATTCCACCCACCAAAGTCCTCAGTCATCATGACACCCCAACCACTCAAATCAGATGAGCCCCAAAAGTCACGGTCCATCATAAGGCTCCACGTGACTCATCCCTTCACTAGACGACAAGGCTCCAAGCTTCTCAGGAAAGCCACACATAGTCCAAAGATGAATAAATTGGGTAAGAGGAACCCCCGACCAGGTAACTCTAAGAACCAACTCAACACACTACACTTCCAAATGCTCATTCTTGCTCACAGAGAGCTCTTCTCCAAGCTCTCTCCCTCTCTTTCTTTCGAGCTCCCTCAAGCTCACGGCTATTGCCCAGAGCACTGACTTGAGCGTCGAAGGATTCCCGCCGAAATCTCCAATCCTCGAGACTTTTTGTAGGCTCCCAGATGCGAGAAGCTCGCCAGAAGATCCCGAGCTCGCTGGAGGAGGCGATCGGATGCTCGTAGATGTTCGAGGGGGGATCATCTGGCAACAACAACAGCCATGATGATGCCCTTTGAGAAGAAAAGTGGAATTTGTTTAGAGAGATTGGGGGATGAAGTATGAAGGTATTCGAATTAGGGATGAGATTGCGAGGCTTTGCCGCTTTGGTTATTTATGTTGAGATTACAGAGAGAGAATAACAGATTAGCAGGATTTTGATGCAGGTTCTGAGAAAAATCTCTGCATTTTGCAGCTCTATGGATTTTGAGTCGACGTTATGTTCGGAAATTTGAATTTGGACTCAATTGAATCTGGACTGAATATATGAAAAAAAAACCCACTTGAAATATTTGTTTTCGGCCAAAGATTTACATTTGGGTTAAACATATAGTTACTATTTTATATTTAAAATCTAATAATTAATAATTAAATATAAAATTATTAAAAAAATTTAAGTAAAACTAAAAAGAAGCAAGTTAAACCTGAATTTTTATTCAAATTTTTTAATTCTTTCTAAATAATTAATTATTTTTAAGTTAATAATTTATTATTTTTAAAAAATATTGATATATTTGAAGACACAATAAATAAATAAAAGCCTATCAAAATTAAAAAAATATAAATATTTAAATATAATTAATTGAGAATAGGTGAGGAGAGATAAATTGGTTTAAATAAAAGTTCATTCAATAATTTTCTAATGATAATTAAAGTAAAAAGGAAAAAAAATTATATAGTCTAGATTTTTGAGTTAGATTAGATAAAATTGAGTCAAGTTGGGTAAGATTTCATATCGTTGCCATTGATTGTTTATAGGCTTTTACTATTGATTATCCTTTAATTTTTTTTAAAAATTTTATGGAATGTAATTAAGCTGCAATTCCATTTGTTGTGCTAAGAAAAAGGATTGGATTCCAAAGTATCCTAGTAGAAAAATTAAATTTGGATTTGAATTTGGATTCATCAAAATAAGAAAGTTTGGAACTTACATCCAAATTTGATTAATAGTTAGATTCAAGTTCTGGTTTGATTTTTTTGAGGTTCAGTTTAGCTCATGATTTTAGTTGGCTAGTTGGCCATGGGTTAATAATTTCCCAAACTAAAATAATTTATTGCACTAGCTTATGAAAAGTTTTCAACATAAAAGGAATGTGTTGCGGAATCACGTATGATGGACGTCGAGCAGGCTTGGATCACCGTGTGCGCAGAAAGGCTGCCGTATTCCTCTTGGAGCCTGCAAAAAGTCCCGGGCCGGTGATTCCGGCGGGGACCCTCCGACGCCCAAGTTAGTGAGTCGTCGAACAGAGATATAATTTTTGTAGAATTGCTGGAGGAAGTTTCAGAGAGAGTCCCCTTGCATGGAGCACGGGTCCTCTTTTTATACCTGTTGGGGATCCCGTTTACCTCGGTCTGTTGGAACCGTCGGATCCATTCTGTTGCGATGTTTCATCGAACGGCAAGTCGTTGGACTGTTGTTGGATAAGGGCTGCTTATAGCGGTAACCGCCTATCAGGCTAACACTTGCCCGTGATTTTGGTGGGCAAGGTGCTTAGATTCCGGGTCGGTGGTATGAAATGTGTGAGAGATACTACGGGTCAACGCTAGGGGCCGATGCCGGAGACTGGAGCCATTGCAGGAGGCCGGAGTAAGCTCCAGCACAGGAGGTCGGAGCTGAGGACCGACACTGGAGGACGGCACTGGAGGCCGACGCTGGAGACTGGCGCTGGAGGTCGGCACTGGATGCCGACACTGGACGTCGACGCTGGAGGCCGGCACTGGATGCCGACGCTGGATGTCTGTCTTTGGTGTTGACGTGTAACTTTGGTGTCGACGCAGGGTGTCGGTCTTTGGTGCCGTTGCTGGAACCGACGCTAGAGGCTGACGCTGGAAGCCGGCGATGGAGGCCAACGCTGAAAGCCAGCGCTGGAGGCCGACGCTGGAGCCGGCGCTGGAGGTCGACGCTGGAAGCCGGCGCTGGAGGCCGACGCTGGAAGCCGGCGATGGAGGCCGACGCTGAAGCCGGCGCTGGAGGCCGACGCTGGAAGCCGGCACTGGAGGCCGACGTTGGAAGCCGGCGCTGGAGGCCGACGCTGGAAGCCGGCGCTGAAGGCTTTGGGTTTTGTTGTCACATCATTGCTTTCAAAAACCGTGTAGAAGATAATACTACCTCGGGAAACGACCATCCGTATCAGATGCCCCCCCGCCCCTGAGATGGGTGAGCGTTTACTTACCCGCGAAAGGGGTGTGAATATCCTCTAGGTGGCCAGCTTTCGCGCTATCATTTCGCCTTTGTTGGGATTAGGGAGGATTTCCCTCGGGCAGTGCTACGAAAAGGCGAACGGTATCATTGCGATGAGGTTAACGCCCCCCTTTTCCTGGTGGTCTTTTCGAGCTTATCGCATTGGCAGGTCGTCGAAGCGCCTCCCAACTGAAGATAGACGCGTGGTCAGATCGGACGTTCGTGGAGTGTTTCGAGGTGGCGTCATGAGGACAAATGGCCCTTATCTTCCAATCTTCCCCACTTCTTCCGCCATTGCCCCCTTTTGAGTCCGCCAGCGCTTCAATCTCTCGTCCATTCTCTCCGAGCTCTGTCCTTTGCCCGAGTTTTTCTTTTCAGGTTAGTGCCCATGGCTTCCTCTCCTTCTTGCTCCATTTCCGGTTCTTGGGGGGTTCCCACCATCCTTCCCAGGCTTCTGATTCTCTGTCCAGCCAATGGTCCACCCCTTCCTCTAACCACTCACAGGAGCCACGACCAGTCAATCGTCCCTTACCGGGACTCATCCGGCCGGCGGACGGACTTCCGTCCGGAGCCGGTCGCGGTTGCTGGTCCTTCTAGGGTTGCCAAGGAGTCCCCCGAAGGACTGCGTCCTCCATGTCTGCTCAGACATTGCAACTTAAGGGCCAGGTATGGCTTCCCTCCTGACCTTCGTCTGTTTTTCCCCACGCCTAACGACAGGGTAACCTCTTCCCGTCCCGGGAGGGTTGCCTTGTACGGAGCCTTTTTAAGGCCGGGCTCCGATTACCGATCCATCCTTTCATTCTTAATCTTTTAGACCGTTACTCCTTAACCCCTTCCCAACTAGTTCCCAACTCCATCCGAACCATTGTGGGTTTTTTAGTACTCTGTCACCTGCAGGGTATTGAGGCTACTATTTCCCTATTCCGTAGCTTCTATACCCTTCGCAAACAGTCGGGGTGGTGGTCCTTCACCCCTAGGTCCAATAGGATTCTTAAACTGTGCCTCCCTTCCTCCGTTAAAGGGTGGAAGGACAAGTTTTTCTTTGCGGACATCAGCGGGGTTCGTGGGAGCTGGGGGATACCCAACATCGATGCCAATAGGGACCCCTCTATCCTTCCACAAAACCGGGTAGCGTTTGGTCAGCTCCTGACTGCCGATATTCCTCGGTGTAATAAACTTCTAGCCGAGGAGAATCTTCACCGTGCCGGTCTAATTCCCGCAGGGGTGAGCACTAGACTACTCGCCTCTTCTCCTATGCTTCTCTTTTTCTTCTTTTTTTTTTTTTTTTTATAACTATCCTTCGATTGTGTAGGGATGGCGCCGACGCTGCATAAGCTTAAACAGGTGGCCGCCAAGAAGAGGAAGGCTGCCGGGACTGCGCCTCCCGTCGAGGTAAGGGCCGCCGCTAAAGTTCCCAGGAGGGCCGACACTGGGAGGGTTGGCGCCAGGGAGACCGACGCTGGGGAGGTCGACACCGGAGGGGCTAGAGTCGCGAGGCCCCTCCGTGCCAAGGTCTTGAAGAAGGGCGGCCCCAAAAGGGCCGATGCTGAGGGGGCAGAGGCCCCGGGGGCCGAAATAGTGGAATCCTGGCACGTAGGCGAAGTGGCTCAAATCCAAGCCGACGAACCCACCACGGCAGACGCGGCGAGGGTCGAGGCTGGTGAGGCGGAACGGAACCCACCGGAGGGAGAATCTCTAGCTTCGGCTCCTCCGATTATCTTGATCGATTTATCTCCCGAGGGGAAGATGCCGTCTCTCACGCTCAAGGAGATGGACAAAACTTCAGCAACGGTGGCGATTCCAACCGCGGCCCTGCCCCCGCGGGGGCGACAGCCGAAGCACCTCCGCCAGCAAAAGAGCCGGAGGCAGCGGGCTCAGAGGCAGAATCAGCCTCTGTAGAGCCGACGCCCGGGGAAGGGAGGGGCTTCAATCCTTCATTCCAATCGCTGCTGGCAAACCATGGCCGCTGGGTAGCACGGATTATAGAAGAAGCCTCGATGGACGAGGTGCAAGAATACCTCCGAAGTCAGGGAAGAGGCACCTTCTTCCGTGAAGCATCGGTGGCGCATCTCTGGGTGAGCTTCTGCGCCACTATCATTTCTTTCCCTTATCTTTTCTTTTTCTCATTTTGACATTCCTTCCAGGCCCTGAATTCTCTTGTCGCTCTTAAAAACCTTTGGACCTTAAGCGATACCGCCGTCGAACAAACACATGAGGAGATGTTGTCCCTCCAGATCAAGGCGGAGAAGTCGACAATGGCTCTGGAGGACGTCCGGGCTACCCTGAAGGGTGAGGTTGATGTCGCCCGGCTACGAGCCGAAAAGGCAGAGTACGCGCTGGAGGTTGCTCAGCGCCGCGACGCCAATGAGCTAGATAATGCTCAGGTGGCCGAGGAGAGACAGAGAGCGGCCGAAGAGAAGTTAGCGGCGACAGAACTGGAGGTGTGCATCTTGAAGACCCAATTAAGCGCTGAGGCCAGCGCAGCCCAAGAGCCACCCGCCAATATGTAACTAAAATTGCGGGTCTGGAGGCGACAGTGGCGGAGGCCCAGAGGAGGGCCATTGAAGCTGAAAGGAAAGGGGCCGAGGCCGTAGAAGATTATAAGAAATCCGAAGCCTTCGATAATGAGGTGGCCGAGTCAGCGGCGCTAGCTTATGACGCCGGCTTCCAAGACTGTAAAGATAAAATCCAGGAGCTTTATGACCTGGAGGATATCGAGGGTCTGAAGCCCGACGATGTCCCTGAGGATGACGCCCCGGCTCCGGATGGTCATTAACAGTTTTTTGGTTTTTCTCCTTGTATTGTTTGTGCCTGACCTGAGCCAAAATTTTGTAACCTTTACTTTCAATGAATGTTTTCAATCTCTTTCACCCTTTCGCTTCATTTGTTCAAACTGCCGTGAAACCGCCAATTGATAGGATCATGTACAGTAGGTCACACTAAATAGGACCGCGAGCCGTGACGCTGTCTTAAGTGGTGACAAGACCAATATTTGGTGGTAACGCGAGTGTCAGTTGCTATTGCCAATGCTGGGCACTGGTCCTTAGTGTCAATGCGTAGTTGATCTTTTGTGGCCGACGCTGGACGCCGAACTTCAATGCCAATGCGTAGTTGGTCTTTTGCTGCCGACGCTGGACGTCGGACTTAGGTGCCAACGCTTAGTTGGTCTTTTGTGGTCGACGCTGGACGCCAGACTTCAATGCCAATGCGTAGTTGGTCTTTTGCTGCCGACGCTGGACGCCGGTCTTAGGTGCCAACGCTTAGTTGGTCTTTTGTGGCCGACGCGGGACGCCGATCTTAGGTGCCAACACGTAGTTGGTCTTTTGCTGCCGACGCTGAACGTCGGTCTTAAGTGCCAACACGTAGTCGGTCTTTTGTAGCCGACGTGGGCGCCGGTCTTAGGTGCCAACACGTAGTTGGTCTTTTGCTGCCGACGCTGAACGCCGGTCTTAAGTGCCAACACGTAGTTGGTCTTTTGCTGCCGACGCTGGACGCCGGTCTTAAGTGCCAACACGTAGTTGGTCTTTTGCTACCGACGCTGAACACCGGTCTTAAGTGCCAACACGTAGTTGGTCTTTTGCTGCCGACGCTGAACGCCGGTCTTAGTGCCAACACGTAGTCGGTCTTTTGTAGCCGACGCGGGGCGCCGGTCTTAGGTGCCAACGCTTAGTTGGTCTTTGTGGTCAACGCTGGACGTCGGACTTCGGTGCCAACACGTAGTTGGTCTTTTGTGGCCAACGCTGAACGCCGGTCTTAAGTGCCGACGCTGGGCGCCGGTCTTTGGTTATCATACTCGTTCAAAAATAAGAACATGTTTGTTATTCATGCATCAAACAGATTCAAATTAATAACGATAGAATTCTATTGATAGTACCGGCGTAAATTGTCGGCATTCCAAGTTCGAGGGAGCAGCTTCCCGTCTAGCTCTTCGACTTTATACGCCCCATGGTGGAGTACCTCCTTGACACGGTATGGTCCTTCCCATTTTGGTGCTAGCTTGCCCCCTTCCGTCGGCTTTGATACTTCAGCTCTTCGTAGGACCAGGTCTCCTGGCCGGAATGTCTTGGGTCGCACCCGAGAGTTGTAGTTTGGCCACTCGCTGACGGAACGCTGCCATACGAAGTTGCGCTTGATCTCGCAATTCTTCCACCAAATCCAGATCAGCCCTCAGCTGGTTGAGTTGCTTTCTTCGTGGTATAATTCCGTCCGGGGACTAGGAGCTCCTATTTCACGGGGATGACCGCCTCGGTCCCAAAGACCAAGCTGAAAGGGGTTTCCCTGTGGGTGCTCGCAGTGTCGTGTGGTAGGCCCACAACACACTAGAAAGTTCTTCCACCCAGCGCCCTTTACAGCTATCTAGCCGAGCCCTGAGCCCTTGGAGGATGATGCGATTGGTCACCTCAGCTGCGCCGTTGGTTTGGGGATGCCCTACGGAGGTGAATCGGTGATGGATGCCCAGGCCCTCGCAGAATTCTCGGAAGGCCGTGTTATCAAACTGTCGGCCATTGTCTGTAACGAGGGTGTGTGGTAACCCGAACCGGCACACCACGGATTTCCAAAAGAAAGCCCTTACTTTGGCTTCCGTGATTTTAGCAAGAGCTTCCGCCTCGATCCATTTAGTAAAATGATCGACGGCCACAACTAGGAACTTACGTTGTCCGGAGGCAGGAGGGAAAGGTCCCAGGATGTCCATGCCCCATTGTGCGAAGGGCCATGGTGCAGCTAGAGGGGTCAACTGGGACGCCGGTTGATGTTGGACGTTGGCATGACGCTGGCAGCTGTCACATCTTTTAACGAGTTCGGAGGCATCCTCTTCATTGTCAACCAATAATACCCTGACGTAGAGCTTTATATGCAAGGGCCCTGCCCCCCAGATGGCTTCCGCATATCCCCTCGTGTATCTCTCGCAAAATATAGTTGGCGTCGGTGGGACCGACACACCTGAGGATAGGGTATGAGAATGACCTTCGGTAGAGCTTTCCTCCATAAGGAAGAACTTGGGGCTCGTCTTTTAAGTTTCCTAGCTTCGGCAGGGTCTTCTGGGAGGATGCCCTCAGTAAAGTATTGAACATAGGCGTCCATCCAGGAGGGCTCCTGCTCCACTGGCAAAGTTTCTCTTGGTACTCAATGCTTGGGCTTCTAAGTGCTCCACATAAGCCTTTCCCAACATCCCATCAGCTGAGGCGGCGAGATGGGATAGGGCGTCGGCTCTAGCATTCTCTTGTCGAGGAATGTAGCTGACGCTGAAGTGAGTGAATGGGGAAACCATTGAGTGCACCGCGTCTAAGTAGCGGGCCATGATGGGATCCTTGCCTCGTACTCCTTTGTAATCTGGCCGGCAACCAGTTGGGAGTCGGTGAATGCCCTAAGGCGTTTCACCCCAAGCTCTCGAGCCAACCTTACGCCGGATAACAAAGCTTCATATTCCGCCTGATTGTTAGTGGCTGGAAAGAGGAAGCGAAGTGCACATTCAGTCACAACCCCATCCGAGTTGGCCAAGATGAGGCCTGCTCCGCTCCCTTGAGAGTTAGATGCCCCATCCACATGGAGAACCCACTCATCTTCGCTGGTTCCGAGGGGCTGAGTGTCCGTAGGAGGTTCTTTAGGTGGCTCCATTCCCCAAGTACATTCAACCAAAAAATCTGCCAGACTTGGGACTTCATGGCCGACGGGGGCGGAAAGATAGATCGAACTCCCCCAGCTTGAGGGCCCACCTTGCCAGCCGGCCGGAAGTATCTGGACGAGCCAGAACCGTCTTCAGAGGCTGGTCTGTGATCACCGCGATCGGGTGGGCTTGGAAGTATGGCCGCAGTCGCTGGGCAGACACGATCAATGAGAAGATGATTTTTTCCATGTTTGAGTATCGGGTCTCTG
Source organism: Calamus simplicifolius (assembly GCA_900491605.1). Classification (NCBI taxonomy): domain Eukaryota; kingdom Viridiplantae; phylum Streptophyta; class Magnoliopsida; order Arecales; family Arecaceae; genus Calamus; species Calamus simplicifolius. Next base: position 29,323 of record UESW01000164.1, on the reverse strand, counting down.
CATCATGAAGTACCTTACTCGTATAATATACTGGCCTTTGTGTGCCATTAGTGTCCATACGGACTAGCACAGAGCTAACAGCCTCAGGAGAGGCCGCAAGGTATAGAAGGAGTTCTTCTCCACCCGTCGGCTTGGCTAGCAGTGGCGGGGTAGATAAGAATTCCTTTAACCCTTCGAACGCCTCCTGGCATTCTTTGGTCCATTCGAACTCGTTGATTCTGCGAAGCGCCTTGAAGAAAGGCAGACACCTTTCAGCAGACTTGGATAGGAAGCGGCTTAGGGCGGCTACTCTTCCTGTCAGGCTGTACTTCCTTCTTATTGGCAGGAGGCCTCATGTCCAAGATGGCTTGGACTTTGTCTGGGTTTGCTTCGATCCCCCTCCGGGTCACCATGAAACCCAAAAACTTCCCAGCGGTCACCCCAAATGCACACTTGCGAGGGTTCAGCTTCATCTGGTACCGACGAAGGCTGTCAAAAGTTTCTGCTAGGTCCGCAATGTGGTCACCGGCATGAACGCTTTTTGTCAGCATGTCATCCACGTACACTTCCATGTTACGTCCTATCTGACCTTCAAAGACCTTGTTCATCAGCCTCTGGTAAGTAGCTCCCGCATTCTTTAACCCGAAAGGCATTACCTTGTAGCAATACAGCCCCTTTTCAGTTATGAAGGAGGTAGCTTCTTCATCCGCCGGGTTCATCCGGATCTGGTTGTATCCAGAGAAAGCATCCATGAAGCTAAGGACCTCATGGCCGGATGTAGCGTCCACCAGTTGATCGATTCGAGGCAGGGGAAAGCTGTCTTTGGGGCATGCCTTGTTGAGGTCGGTGAAATCTACGCACATTCTCCAAGCTTCCGTTGGCTTGCGGACCAGAACCACATTAGCCAACCATTCGGGGTAGTGGACCTCCCGAATATGGCCGCAGCCATTAACTTGCGGATCTCCTCGTCGATAGCTTTCTGTCTGTCCGGAGCAAAGTTTCTCTTTTTCTGTCGGACCGGCCGACACCCTGGCTTGAGGTTAAGTTGGTGGGTGATTACTTCTTCAGGGACGCCCGGCATGTCTGAGGATGACCATGCGAAAACGTCCGTGTTGGCCCGCAGGAAAGTAAGAAGTTGATGCGTACTTCCTCCGGGAGCGATGCCCCCAGCTGAACAGTCCTTGCTGGGTCATCACCCAAGGGGAGGGTTAGAAGGTGCTCTGCCGGCTCTCCCCTTCTTCCCAACTCCCTAGGATCGAGTGACTCAGAGGCTGTCGCTGACTCGCGTTCAGCGGGCTGGGAGACAGATGGTAGCAAGGCGGAAGTGGGCTTTGCTCCCCCTTCATTTCTCCGATCCCTTCATTGGTGGGAAACCTTACCAATAATCTCTTAGTGGAGATCACGGCATCTAGCAGATTCAGCCCCGGTCTTCCCAAGATGGCGTTATAAGCCAGCGGGACCCGGACCACCAAGAAGTTTATGACCACGGTGCTCTGACATGGAGGAGTTCCAGCCGTGACCGGGAGAGCAATTTCGCCTTCGACGCTCACTGAGTCTCCCGTGAAGCCCATTAGCGTGTGGCAACGGGTCGGAGTAAAGACCTTGACAAGTTCATCCGAACAAAAGCCTCGTAACTCAAGACATCCACAGAGCTCCCACTATCAATTAGAATTCTTTTTACAGGGTGTTTAGCTATAGTCATGGACACCACGACGCTGTCGTCATGTTTATTAACTACCCCATCTAGATCCTTTCCGAAGAAAGGTATTACAGAGTCTATTCCCTCTCGCGGTCTCTTCGAACCACCATCCATTCCCCAAGAGATCATAGCTATGGTCTTTTCAGTTGGGGTATTATCCACGCCAGCCGGGCGACCTGGGGCACCGTGGGGCCGTCACGGGAGATTCCCCCTTCGAACAAACTTGCCCAGGTGGCCTTGCTGAACCAGCTCCTCGATGGCCTTTTTTAGATGGCGGCAGTCTTCGGTGTCGTGGCCGTAGTCCCGGTGGTACCGGCAGTAAAACTCCTTGTTGCATGGGCCTCCGGACTTCAAGGGAGCCGGACGCTTGAAAACGGTTCCTCCTCGATCTCCAGTAGGATGTGGGAGATGGGAGCCATGAGGGGAGTGAACTGTTCTTTAGGAATCAGCGCCTGTGGCCGGCGATCTGAGCGTCGTGGGGCTCGGGCTTCCGAGGTTGTGCACCAGCGCGGTCAGAAGGCGGCGGTTTATTATCGGGGTTCTTGTCAACTTCCCTCCTAGAAGAATCCGCTTCGTCAGCGTGGATGTACTTCTGTGCCCGGCTCAGAAGCTCAGCGTAAGAACGCGGAGGCTTCTTATCCAGGGAGTAAGCGAATCTGGACGGGCGAAGTCCTCTTTTCAGGGCCAAAGTGGCTACAGAGTCTTCCAGGTTGTACACCTCCAGCGCCGCTTCCTTAAATCGAGCGACGAAATCCTTTAAGGTCTCGCCGCTCTTCTGCTGGACCGCGAAGAGACTATCTGCGACTCATGGGATCTTTCGACAGGCATCAAAATGAGCCAGGAAGGATCGCTCAAGTTGTCGAAACGAGTTGATGCTGCGTGGAGGCAGACGGGAGTACCACGCGCGTGCCGCCTTGCGGAGCGTGGCCGGGAAGGCGACGCACAGAAGGGAGTCCATCGCTCCCTGGACCTGCATGAGGACCTTGTAGCTTTCCAGATGGTCCAGGGGGTCCGTCGTTCCATCATATGGATCCAACTGGGGGAGACGGAACCGGGGAGGAACCGGTTCCTCCATGATACGGCGAGAAAGCGGAGGGCGATGCTCATACTCGGCCGCGTAGGGATCGGCGATCCGGCGGCTGAGCTCGTCCAACCGTCGATGATAATCGTCAAGCCTTTGCTCAGCCCGATGGGTGGTTTTTCGGGGAGTGCCACCTCGAGATGAGTCGGAAGAAGGAGCTGAAGGAGATCGCCGGTGCAAAGAATGCGCCCGCTTGGGTTCTTTTTCCTCCAGTCGATGACGGGAACGACCGGAGCGGCGAGAGGGAGACCGTCGTCGCTTCGAGGTCCCTTGGTGATGAGGTTCGGGGGGTGAGCGGTGAGAGACCTTAGGCGGGGTCCCTCCGTGGTGAGACTGAGCTGTTCCTCGCACCCCTTCGTCCATCACAGGGGGTTGAGTTGCAGCAGTCACATAATGCTCTTGCAGCCCCCAGACCATCGTCGTCAAATTCTGGACTTGACGGGCTAGAGCATCAAACTTATCGGGCTGGCTTGTTGGCGCGAGGGGTGGAGCATGGGGGTTGGCCTCCGAATGCTCACCTCGCGGGATGTGCCCGGCTGCCTGGCTGGAGGAAGCCTCTTGTGCTCGCGTAGTCACCATCGCTTCTTTGCAAAACTGGAGGGGTTCCAGGGAGAATTTTTGACCTGGTCTTGGCCCCCTACCTGGCGCGCCAATCTGTTGCGGCCGAATCACGTATGATGGATGTCGAGCAGGCTTGGATCACCGTGTGCGCAAAAAGGCTGCCGTATTCCTCCTGGAGCCTGCAAAAAGTCCCGGCCGGTGATTCCGGCGGGGACCCTCCGACGCCCAAGTTAGTGAGTCGTCGAACAGGGATATATTTTTGTAGAATTGCTGGAGGAAGTTTCAGAGAGAGTCCCCTTGCATGGAGCACGGGTTCTCTTTTTATACCTGTTGGGGATCCCGTTTACCTCGGTCTGTTGGAACCGTCGGATCCGTCCTGTTGCGATGTTTCATCGAACGGCAAGTCGTTGGACTGTTGTTGGATAAGGGCCGCTTATAGCGGTAACCGCCTATCAGGCTAACACTTGCCCGTGATTTTGGTGGGCAAGGTGCTTAGATTCCGGGGTCGGTGGTATGAAATATGTGAGAGATACTACGGGTCGACGCTAGGGGCCGATGCCGGAGACTGGAGCCATTGCAGGAGGCCGGAGTAAGCTCCAGCACAGGAGGTCGGAGCTGAGGACCGACACTAGAGGACGACACTGGAGGCCGACGCTGGAGACTGGCGCTGGAGGTCGGCACTGGATGCCGACGCTGGACGTCTGACACTGGAGGCCGGCACTGGATGCCGACGCTGGACGTCTGTCTTTGGTGTTGACGTGTAACTTTGGTGCTGACGCAGGGTGTCGGTCTTTGGTGCCGTTGCTGGAACCGACGCTGGAGGCCGAAGCTGGAAGCCGGCGATGGAGGCCAACGCTGAAAGCCGGCGCTGGAGGCCGACGCTGGAAGCCAGCGCTGGAGGCCGACGCTGGAAGCCGGCGATGGAGGCCAACGCTGAAAGCCGGCGCTGGAGGCCGATGCTGGAAGCCAGCGCTGGAGGCCGATGCTGGAAGCCAGCGATGGAGGCCGACGCTGAAAGCCGGCGCTGGAGGCCGACGCTGAAAGCCGGCGCTGGAAGCCGGCGCTGGAGGCCGACGCTGAAAGCCGACGCTGAAGGCTTTGAGTTTTGTTGTCACATCATTGCTTTCGAAAATCGCGTAGAAGATAATACTACCTCGGGGAAACGGCCATCCGTATCAAAATGCAATAAAGAAATCAAATGATTGGTTAAAAAAAATCATATTTGAAATCGATTTAAGTCGATATTATGTTTATTTTGGTTGAAACAAAATTAAAATCTATTTTTTTTTGTACAACGGGTGATCACAATTAAATCAAAATCTATTTTGGAACTAAGAAAGAACAAGTTAGAGTGAATAAGATGATGTATACGAAAAGGATCTAAAGAAAAGTAATTGGCAAAAATCATATTGCTAAGTTTATTTATATTTTTATATTTACATATATTATATATAGTTTATTTTTCAATATTTGGTTTTTGAGCTTTTGAATTCAAAATAGATGAATTCAAATTCTATGCAATAAGAATCTTAAATATAGAACCTGATGTGGGGTAAAATTGTCATTAAATCAATATCCATGCATATGACAGAAAGGTTAGGATCATTTTCGATTTCTGCTTGCCCAATATCATACTTGGAAAAAGATAAATTGCCACGCTTAGGCATGATCGAGCCATTTTCATACCTCGGCAAGGCCGAATCATTTTCATACCTCGGCAGGTCATGGACAGTTAAAAGCCGAGTATGACCCTTCACGATCAATAGAGATTTAAACCCCTAATTATGCGGCCAAATTTCAATCACATTAGCTCCCAACACTCCAAGAAGGAAATAAAGCTAAATATGGCATGTTGCCTATAAATAACCAAGTAATTGAATCTTAAAGCTCCAATCAGCTTCCTCGACCGTGGATCCTTGTAACAAACAAGATTCAAATTTCACCGGCCTTATAACTAACTTGATTCGAATCAAATTCAAATCATACCGATTTCTCACTTCCCAAGATACGTTCGAGGAGTCAGGTGAATAACTCGCCAATATTCAGACAGCCTATAAATACCTATCCTAAAAGTTTCTTGAGGTACGCATATGTTCACGTAAAATAATCTGCAAGCACACAGAATCGTAACAAGTAGTAAAGTATTTTTAGAAAAGGATGTCGAACTGATAGGGATTAATTATGTTATTGAATACAAAAATTTATTAAATTAATTAGTATTTAAAAAATTAAATTTAAACAAAATGTTCTATTGTAAAATTATTTAATCTAAAAGTTAACAAAGCGTAAAAATTTAAACATGTAAAGATATGATGACATTAGATCTAGAGCGATTGATTTTACCTAACAAATCCCACACAATTTATTCTTCTTAATTATTAAATTCTAATAATTTCATGTTGATGATTAAAAATTCCTTAATTATTCAATATCTTCACTCGAACGATATCAAAATATCTCCAACTAACAACCCTATATCTCTATGTGAATTTAATTAATTAGAGACTCATTACGCACTTTGAATTTTCTAAAAATCACTTAAATCATGGTAAAGTATCTCTACTTTCGCTCAACTAATGGCATTTAATTCTAGATCTAAAATAATAAATCACCTTTCGGTCTCATTGTAATTCAATTGATCAAACAATAAATTGTAAGAATTAATCATAAGAAATAACAAATCACCTCTCGGTCTCATTGTATTTCGATTAATCAAACAATAAATTATAAGCATTAATCATAAGAATTAAACACTCAATCATGAAAATATTAAAAATAAAATAACTAATAAAATAAATTATGCATTTATTGCTAGATTACATCGCTTTGGAAAAAGAAATTAGTTCATAATAAAAATGAAAAGAAAACTAAAGAAACTTATATTTTTCATTGGAAGGAATTGATGAACACGCAGCTCTCGCCTCTGTTCTTCAAATCAACCTCCATTGAAAAACTCTAAAAGTCTCCAGCTCTTTCTCTATGAGCAAGTTTGAGAGCTGATCGATTTGTACCTCAAGATTACGAATTGAAGTTGACTTGTTTTGAATCGCCACATCTGTTTTCTGCATGTACTGCATAAACATGTCCTCAAGTGTTGGCTTTTTCTCTTACTGTGAAAATTGCTGAGGTAGTCTAGCTTGTCCTTGATTATTGATCCATGAGAAATTGTGGTGATTTCTTCATCCAGGATTGTATGTGTTCGAGTAGGAATTATTTTGACGTTGAAAAGTTGACACGTAATTTGCTTGTCTATAACTCGATTGGGCAAAAGAATTTTCCACTTGGAAGTCGATACTTAAATGATTTCTTCCACAATGATCACAAACATCATTAGTTTGAATAGCATTAACATTTATCTTACCTAATTATTGAGACAAATTTGCCATTTATGCTACCAATGAATTTATAGAATAAGTTCTAAAACTCTAGCTTTCTTAGCATTGCTCTTTTTGCATGCCATTAATAATTGTTGGATGCTAATTCTTCCAGAAGTTCATATGTTGCCTTTATGAGTTTTACTCATTAAAGCTCTACCCAACTGCTGCATCAATCATAGACCTATTTGTAGCTTGTAGACCATTGTAGAATGTTTGTACTTGAAGCCATGCTGGAAGGTCATGATGAGGACATCTTCTAAATAAATCTTTGTACCTCTCCCATGCTTCATATAATGATTCACCTTCAAATTGGATGAATGTAGTGATGTCATTCCTTAGCCTTGCTATTTTTGCAGAAGGAAAATATTTTGCTAAGATTTTTTGTGCTAACTCTTCCTAGGTAGTGATGATGCTAGGCAACAAAGAATTCAACCAAACTTTAGCTTTATCCCTAAATGAGAAGGGAAAAAGCCTTAGTTGAATCGCATCATATGTCACTCTATTATGTTTAAAAGTATCACATATTTCTAAGAAATTTGCAATACGGACGTTCGGATCCTCTTATGCTAACTCCCTAAACTAGACAGTCTGTTGTATCATTTGAATGATGGCCGGCTTCATCTCAAAATTATTGGCTTGTATGACTGGCCTCCTTATGCTTGATGTAGCCCGTTGATCGAGGGCATAGCATAGCCTCATAACCCCTTGTGCTCCTGATCAGTCATATTAGGTAAAGATATGTTGGCTTCTTTCTTCTTTTTTTAATCTTTTTTTTCTTTTTTTGAGCTCTCGTAACGTTCTTTCTATCTCGAGATCAAAGGGTGTAAGTTCTAATCTTCCTCTTCGCTAGAGTCTTCACAGCGTAACTTCCTCAGAGCCTTCACATTCCTTGAGTGTCCACGTGGAGAACGCCTTCACAAAATCACGGTGAAGTCCTTGAGTGTCCACGTGGAGATGTCTTCATCCAATCACCGCCCAAGCTCCTATGCATCGCATGCTCCACGGAAATCCGTTTCTCTCGCTGGCCCTTCTCCCGTTTATTGTCTTTAAAAGCCCATGAGGGTATTTAATCTCTTAAATATACATAAAAGCTACGTAACAACGCGTAGTTAATGGTATAGCATTGTTTATTATGATTTCAAGCCTACTAGGTAGGACGATGAGATGGTATTTTTCAATTCTTATTCTTTAGTGCTCTTAATATGCATATAAATTCAAGGAACATTGATGTATGAATATGTAATCTTGCTGGATTAAATTGAACTTTCTGTATAGTAAGGTAATGTTTGAAAAGTAAATAAATTGAATAAATTTAATTAAAAACTAGCTAATGTCGTTATGAAAGTATATGAATTAAATGATCGAATTTACGCTTATTAGCATACTCTTTCACTAAAAACCCATTGAGGCTCAAGCATAGTTTTCGGTTCTCGAGAAGCCATACTTGAGGGACTCTTCTACAGGAGCCTTCTCCTTATATCTGCTTGTTGTAAATCTTCACTGACTTGGGCATCGGAGGGTCTTCCGCAGGAGCCACCCCCAATACTTCTTGCATGAAGACTGTCTTGCAGGTTCACCCAGATGGTAGATCGTCATCCGGATCCTGACGTGAGTCGCTCTCAAGCCAAAAAATGGAGTCCGCAGCAACAGATTGATGCTAGAGAGAGGGCCTTAAGTCTCATTAAACTTGAAATCAAGGAGACAAGGTTCTGGATAAGAAGAATAATCCCTCAATGGCCAACCGAAGAAAAGCAACCTCAGAAGCTCCGAATCAAGTTGCATCCCAAAGGCTTGATCCCGTGAATAATGTGGCACCCCCGCAACCACCGCCAGCTGAGATTTCTCCACCGTCGATAGTACTGGTCACTCAAGACCAGTTTGCCATGCTGGTTTAGCATGTCTAAGCTTTGACTCAACTAGTACAAAGGCTCTCTAGAGTTTCTCTTCCAATTGCACTAGCTCCACAACTTTTCAACGGAGTTGCTGCTCCTGTTTCACTGGTGGTTTCATCTTCCAGTCCGCTCGAAGTTGCGAGCTGCCTTCAGTAGCCCAACCATAAAGGGCTTAAGTTGGTATCACGGAGGGTTGGAGAAAAGAGCCTGCCTAGATCTCGACGAGCTCGATCTCTCTCCCCGATGTACTCTCGCCATGACTCGATGCCGCAACCACAGTCCTCTCATCTCATCTCTCCTACTACCCATGATAAGGAAGTTCAATGACAACTTCATGAGATGTGCCAGGAGTGGAGCCAAGGGTTGGATGCTGTCAAGCAAGCTCCTCCCCAATTGAAGGCAGAACAAGGCATCCCCTTTTTTGAGAAGATTATGCGGGAAGTGATCCCTCCCCATGTTAAGCTCCCCACCATTGAGCCGTACCATGGATCCATCAATCCTGATGACCATTTGAGCAGCTTTCGATCCATCATGATGTTCCACAGAGCATCAGATGTGATCCAATGTTGAGCCTTCCCCTCCACTCTCAGAGGATCCGCCGAAACTTGGTTTAACAACTTGAAGTCAGATTCCATCAGTTGTTTTGACGAACTGAGCTGTTTATTCATCAGCTAGTTTGTCAGTGGTCACCACCACCGAAGAAGGTCCGACTCCCTCTCATGGCGTGTTAGAGCTGGTAGGCCATATCTCGTTCGATATGGATGGCTGCAGCTGGTTCGTGGGCCAGGTCCCATCAGATGTGGGATGGTTAGTGGGCCAAGTCTCGTCAGAAGTGGAAGGCCACAGTTGGTTGGTAGGCTAGGTCCCATTAGGAGTGGGAGGCCACAATTGGTTGGTGGGCCAGGTCCCGTTAGGAGTGGGAAGTCGTAGCTGGTTGGTGGGCCATACGAACCGTCCTCTAAGAGAGACCTTATCGGGGAGGCCGACTAGGGGTGTTGCTCAGGTGGCTCGGGAGGCCGATTGAGGGGCGCTGCTCGGGTGGCTGAGTCAAAGTACTACCCTAGAGGCTGCATTGGGGTGCAACTTGAGTGGCCAAGTTGGAGTCCTACCCGGAAGGCCGGCTGGGGATGCTACCAGGGTGGCCAAGTCGGATTCCTATCTGGGAGGTTAGTTGGGGGTGCTACCTAGGTGGCTGAGTTGGAGTCCTGCCCGAGGGGCCGACTGGAGGCACTACCTGGGTGGTTGAGTCGGAGTTCTACTCGGGAGGTCAGCTGGGGACACTATCCGAGTGAATGAGTCGGAGTCCTGCCCAAGGGACCGACTGGGGGCACTGCCCGGGTGGTCGGGTCGGAGTCCTACACGGGAGGCTAGCTGGAAGCGCTATCCGGGTGACCGAGTTAGAGTCCTATCTGGAAGGTTGGCTGGAGGCGCTTCAAAACTCAGTTGCTACCGTTGATCAAGCGTGATCACGTCAACTCCATCAGATGGTTTCTACTGTTGGTTTGATCACGGCCTTATCGGGCAATCTCCGCCGTTGATTGAGGTTGGCTTCATCAGCCACTTCAATAAACACTAGATTGTTTCTTAATAATTATTTGTAATGATACGGACAAACTATACAACAAAAGCATAGAACTAGTCAGACTAGGAAGACAAGGCAAAGTGACACTTTGTATTATCTTTTACCTCTTTTTTATGGTAATGTTAGAAGTGGTTGGATGTGCAAGTTAGCTACTGCGCCACAAGGAAGCTGCAGGGTATATGCTAGCCAACCAAAATAGATATATCTAGTTAATTTTGAGTTCTTTTGATTCACTTATATATTATGCGTGCGAGTAATGCCTGGAACTAAATAGTTGTTAAATTTGATTACAAAAAAGCAATTCTTGAAGCATGTCACAACAGTATAGATTTTGGTTCATGCCTTGTTTACTCAATGATAACCCTTTGCTCAACTGCTAGTATAATGCACAATTCACGCAATTTGATTCTTTTTTTCTTTTTGGCTTTTTCTGTGTTTTTTCTTTTTGGCTTTTTCTGTGGCCAGACACGGCATTCTGGAGGCTCTTTCAAAGGTTTCTGAAGAGGTGCTTAAACAATAGTTTGGTGAATAAATATTAGAAAATTATTTTACGGAATTACGCCATGAAGCTCTAGTTAGTAATGGTCTACCAACATGCAAGAAATGCAGTGTGAGATCTCTCTGAAGAAAAAAAAAGATATGCCAAGTTCCACGCAGCTTATGAGAACTTCTGCAAGGACAAAGTTGCACACATGCAGAGTTTAATAAAACGTAAGCTCAACTCTTTTGTTAAAATAAACAGAAATTATATGCTTTCTATCAGCATTCTATCTATTCTTGAATATTCCCAGCAAAGGAATAAAATAAAATTATAAGCAGCAGTAAGTTATAACGAAAATATTCACCTTTCCAATGTATATAAAAAAAATTCCATTATAAGCAGCAGTAAGTTGTACTTTTTCAAAGATGATGAGAACATTGATGAAACGTAGATTATAACCTGATCTTGAGTAATATATTAAGAAAAAGAATGAATACATAGAACTACAAAAAAAAAAAAGAGCCTTTTCTCTGACTAAAGTTATTGCCGCAATGGTCGGCTTGGCTTGTTACATCGGCTGTTTACTGAACTATGACCCAGTGGAGGAAAATCATCTGAATCCAATTTAAAGGGACTGCTGGAAGCCTGCCCAGTTATTCCTACTGGCGCCTGGCCCTTTGAATTAAGGCTCTGGTGGTGATGCCAATGTTTCCCCGAAACTTGAGCATACGGCCTACTTTGCTGTTGAATTGGAGAATGTTGGCTTGCTATTTGTTGCACTGGGGATTTTATTGGTGGATATGATACAGGTCGAAGATTTTGCAGCTCTGGGTCAGATGAGAATTTATAAGGAAGCTTACCATCATCCATCTTTCTGAATGTGATAGAAATCCTGCAATGTGATAGAAGTGATTAGAAATTGCAAAAGTTGTAGATATAATAGCTCAATCACCTGAATAAACTGCAAAAACAAGCATAGATACTACCTTTTGGAGGGTACAGCTGGTACACAATGCTTTGCCACATCAGCACCATTGCCACTTAAAATAAGCACAGAACTGCAAAGTGAAAAAAAAAAAATATAATCATATTCTACACAATCCGTAACGTATTGTGGTTAAAGCTTGTCCAGATGTTTCAGTTCTCTTATTAGCAGGTAACATGAATAACATGGTAGTGATAAAAAAAACACAAAAAGGGGAGATAATACACGTACCCAAGAGGTAGAGGTATTGCAATAGATCCTGAGAATTCTCCTGGTCCAATCACTTTAAGCTCTCTACCAAATAAAATGTTACACTCTGATAGGAAGGAGACCGTGCAAAAAGGGCGGACAAAGTCATGATGATCTATGTGAGGTGGAATGCAGTCGTCTTTATCATATATGTTGATGATGCAACTATCAGGGACACAAGTAGGAGGAAGGACATGCCATGAGACCATTCTCTTGATCATTGATTTTAATAAGGGTGGAATGGGATCTACTTCCTCATCCCGCATTATGCCTGGAGGATTCCCATTCTTGTCCTGCAGAGTATACATAATTTGTGATCAGAATCACATTAGTCAATGTAGTTACAATGGTGGAAATGTTGCTGGTTATGGTAGGGAATGCAGATACCACTGCATAGTTGTAGCAGCAGCCAAATTGCAGCGTCACACGCCCTTTCCCTCGCATCCACTTTCGTGGCTCTGAATATGTACGATCTAAGGTCAAAAAAAAATAAAAGTTAAAATAAAACAATTAAAAGTGAAGTACCCATGCAATTTTACATCAATAAAATGAAAATGATAAGACATAGCTCAACTCATAACTTTCTATATTTTTCTACCTTAACAAATGAGTGAACAACTCCCTAAAATTTATTACCTAAAATCAAGTATATAGATTTGGATAGCAGCAGCTTTATATTAGTTACACAAGTGCAACAAAGTAACCATTCCTTGGGAAGTAAGCCAGCCCCAAAATTTATGGTGATTGATCATGCTCTAACAAGTTGATATAATAGAAAGCTAACTCCTATTGTTAAAGAAGTCAATGGAATTAACGAACAAGTTTTCTGTGTAGTCTGGATGTTATCTGATGCATGCACATCAACAGGGAACCCTGACATTGTTTCTCCACTCAACCGAGAGGTGCAAGCAGAGTATTTGCTTGAACCCTATGCCCCTTTGACCAATATTACACAAGGGAAAGAAGATTACACAAAGGAGTGAGCATTATGATGGATAAAAGTTTCCAGTCTTACGAGCACCATATATTTTGCAAGCCTGAGCAAAAGGATAACATGTTAAAGATGGCATCCTTAAAAATGAAAATGAATTTTAGAAGGCAAGCTTTGTTTACATTTTATATTAGTTAGAATATTTGCAAAGCCAAAAAGAAAGCTAGCATAGAACCTGCCAATGGCAGCTCTAGAGCTTCACAGATGCTAGAACCAGTCAATGGCAGTGAGATGTTCTTCAAAGAAAGTGTTGCACTCATGATTGTTAAATGTAGATTACGTGTGAACATGGTGTTAATGTCTATCATCCTTCCTGCAGTAATTGAGCAAAGTAGGGAGAGAATATTACGCTGTTTATCATGGGAAGTTAGTTTCCCTCAATGGTAACGCAGTCTAGTTAATTAATGGGGTTACAATTATAAAAAGAGCCTGGCTATAAATATGATCTCCAGAGAATGAAGGATTTCTTTTATAGGATTCGAAAAAACTTTTGTTTCCTCAACTGAACGATACACCAAATCTTCAAAGATAAAAGAAGGAAGATTTTTGATAAATCTCGTCATTTTTTTCTTTTTTCCGTCAATGCAATTTTCATTCCATAACTAAAAAGCTCATAACATTAATCTGCTGCACATATTTTCTAATTGTAGTTGACATGCAGGATAAAGAATTTGATTACATCTCATGCTATTTTTTTCTCATTTCAGAAAGAAGCCCACATATTAAGAACTCGTAACATTAAAATTTACAAATTCCAGATGGCAGTCTGCATACAGGATAATCAAAACAAATTTTATGATTGTTCTTCATTATTTCATGCTTTTTTTTCGATAATAGCAAATTATGCCTCTGTGTACACATTGCACGCAACTAGAATTAAATTCTCCTATGGAAAAAAATAAAGAAAATACTGTTCTCTCTCATGTTTTTGTGTTTTCTGTCTTTATCTTCTATTATCCCTTTATTTTGATGACAGCATATTTTCTATTATTTTGAAGTTATATTTTTTTAAAAATTATTTTGATTTTCAATCATCAAACATGTTTTCACAATAAGTTTCCATTCATAGAAAATTAAAGGTAAGAAGACCAAACACATCAAGCATATGAAAACTCTGGGCAATTGGCGTCACAGTATGTTCTTATCACCAAAATAAAATAAATGTGCAAGGGGAATCCAAGATTATACCTTTGAGTTGGCGATTCCTCCCCATCTCCTGAAGATCGTAGACGCAATCCACAATCCTCTTCTGCTCTGCAGCACTAAAAACCCCAGTGTGAAGCTCCAGCCCCTCGAGCACATTGATCCACCGGCCATCGACCTTCTCCACGTGCTTGAAGTCCTTCTTCCTCCCCACCATCGAGAACCTCATCGCCTCCCTCTGCTCCCTCGGCAACGGAGTCCCTCCATCGGCCTCAGCCCTCTCCGCGGCCGCCAAAGAACCGTCTCCATCGTCTCCTTCCTCCGTCGATCTCGAACTACCATGGCTGAATTGCCGGCTGTGCTGCCCACGCCTCGGGGCCCAGTCGGAAGCTGGCGAGCCCCGCGACGAGCTCGCCGACGAAGGGCTGGATCGATACCCGCCGTTAATCCAAGAAGGAGATCTCCATCTGCTGCCCCCCTTGAATGAAACCTTATCGAGTTTTCCTGAAAGTTGAAGCCAGGAGTCGTGATTTCGGACCCAAGAATCGGAAGAAGCGGAAAAGTTCGCAATATTCGAACAAAATAGAGAAGAAAATTAGAAATTAAACCCGACGACGGGAGAGAAGTTAGCGATGACTCACCAGCGAGGTCGACGGTGGGAGTGGATTCGCCTGCAGCCATGATGATGCCCTTTGAGAAGAAAAGTGGAATTTGTTCAGAGAGATTGGGGGATGAAGTTTGGAAGGTATCCGAATTAGGGATGAGATTGCGAAATTAGGGATGAGATTGCGAGGCTTTGGTTATTTAATATTTATATTGAGATTAAAGAGAGAGAACAACAGATTAGCGGGACTTCGACGCACTGAGAAAAATCTTCGCGTTTTGCGGCTCTGTGGATTTTGAGTCGACCAGGGCCGCGATTTGATCAATCGAGTCGGCCGTTACTTGCTTGGCTGTAATTCGAATTTGGACTCGATTGAATCGAATTAAATTGGATCGAATATATGAAAAAAAAAACCAACAGAATATTTGACCCAGGTCGTGTTTAGTTTTGGGAAAACACTTTGTACACCGGCCCCGGTGCAGCAACGATGACGTGGGCTGCACCGCATCTTCCTATTGGTCCACGTGGATCCGACGTGGATGACATGACAGGCGGCATGCCAGGGGTTTGACGTAACGTTCTGAACGTGATGGACATTTATTGCTGTTCGCTTTTTTTTGAATTTTTCGTGCGGACGAAAATGCCCTTTCGCTCCTTCATGGCGCCATTTTACGTTTTATGGCATCTGTGCAAGAAGAAGAACTCTGTTTCTCTTCCCGGGTAGAAAGAAAATACTTCAGCTTCGAGGCTAGCCGATACCTGGATACAGGAGTCAGTAGTCTGTGTAAAAAACCTTCTGGAGGAAATGTCAGCCGCAGCACAAAGTAAACACTCTTTTCTTCCCACTTCTTTATTACATCAACAGTTTTTTTCTGGTTAAAGTTAGTTAATGCGTTTAATGCGCGGGTAACTACCTTAGAACGAGTCATAACTGTTTTGTATCCAACTCTTTTAATGCGGCCCTATCGCTCCATCCTAGCTCCAATTTAAAGCTGGATTTCATCTCTGCAAGATGAAGTCTTTCTTCCCCTCCCTCGCTCTGAGAGTCCGGATGCTAAGGAATCAGTTGAGCACGAAACTACGCCCTCGCTTTGAAAAAACTGGCTACTGGAGTGTACTGGAGGCTTAAAATATAAATGTTTATCCAATGAGATTTTCCTTGCCAAAACCTCACGTAGACGTTCGCTTCTCTCTCTGAATTCGGCCAGGTCTGTAAGATTTTCCTTGCCAAAACCTCAGCTTAGGCTCATCTTGCAGACTTGGTCGAATTCAGAGAGAGAAGCGAACGTCGACGTGAGGTGTTGGCAGGGAAAAACTCATTGGATAAACTTTTATATTTGAAGACTCCAGAAGACTCCTGTCGACCGGACTTTCAGACGAGAGCGTATGTTCGTGCTCAACTGGATTCCTTCTCTGCAAGAATAACTCTCTTTCTTCCCCCCCCCCGCTCTGAGAGTCCGCATGGTAAGGAATCCCCGCGACACCCTAGTTCGAAGTCGGCCGTTAGTCCTTCGCGACACCCCAGACGAAATCCCACGACACCCTAGCTTTAGGGCGACGACACCCGTCTCATAAATGTGCACATAGAGAGAACCCGGCGACACCCTAATTGAATTCGGCAGAAAATCATTCGCGACGCCACAGTTGAGATCTCACGACACCCTAGCTCTAACGAGAGGACACCCGTTCTTGAACAAGAGACCACGGAGATAATCCCGCGACACCCTAGTTCGAATTCGGCCGTTAATCCTTCGCGACACCCTAGTTGAAATCCCACGACACCCTAGCTCTAACCAGACGACACCCGTTCTTTAACATGACCACATAGACAGAACCGGCGACACCCTAATTGAATTCGGCAGAAAATCAATCGCGACACCCCAGTTGAAATCCCACGACACCCTAGCTCTAACGAGACGACACCCGTTCTTTAACATGACCCCACATAGACAGAAACCGGCGACACCATACTTCGAATTCTGCCGTTAATCCTTCGCGACACCCTAGTTGAAATCCCACGACACCCTAGCTCTAACCAGACGACACCCGTTCTTTAACATGACCACATAGACAGAACTCGGCGACACCCTAATTGAATTCGGCAGAAAATCAATCGCGACACCCCAGTTGAAATCCCACGACACCCTAGCTCAAACGAGACGACACCCGTTCTTTAACATGACCCCACATAGACAGAAACCGGCGACACCCTACTTCGAATTCTACCGTTAATCCTTCGCGACACCCTAGTTGAAATCCCACGACACCCTAGCTCTAACCAGACGACACCCGTTTATAACATGACCACATAGACAGAACTCGGCGACACCCTAATTGAATTCGGCAGAAAATCAATCGCGACACCCCAGTTGAAATCCCACGACACCCTAGCTCTAACGAGACGACACCCGTTCTTTAACATGACCCCACATAGACAGAAACCGGCGACACCCTAATTGAATTTGCCGTTAATCAATCGCGACACCCAGTTGAAATCCCACGACACCCTAGCTCAAACGAGACGACACCCGTTCTTTAACATGACCCCACATAGACAAAACCGGCGACACCCTACTTAGAATTCTACCGTTAATCCTTCGCGACACCCTAGTTGAAATCCCACGACACCCTAGCTCTAACCAGACGACACCCGTTTATAACATGACCACATAGACAGAACTCGGCGACACCCTAATTGAATTCGGCAGAAAATCAATCGCGACACCCCAGTTGAAATCCCACGACACCCTAGCTCTAACGAGACGACACCCGTTCTTTAACATGACCCCACATAGACAGAAACCGGCGACACCCTACTTCGAATTCTGCCGTTAATCCTTCGCGACACCCTAGTTGAAATCCCACGACACCCTAGCTCTAACCAGACGACACCCGTTCTTTAACATGACCACATAGACAGAACTCGGCGACACCCTAATTGAATTCGGCAGAAAATCAATCGCGACACCCCAGTTGAAATCCCACGACACCCTAGCTCAAACGAGACGACACCCGTTCTTTAACATGACCCCACATAGACAGAAACCGGCGACACCCTACTTGAATTCTACCGTTAATCCTTCGCGACACCCTAGTTGAAATCCCACGACACCCTAGCTCTAACCAGACGACACCCGTTTATAACATGACCACATAGACAGAACTCGGCGACACCCTAATTGAATTCGGCAGAAAATCAATCGCGACACCCCAGTTGAAATCCCACGACACCCTAGCTCTAACGAGACGACACCCGTTCTTTAACATGACCCCACATAGACAGAAACCGGCGACACCCTAATTGAAAATCAATCGCGACACCCAGTTGAAATCCCACGACACCCTAGCTCAAACGAGACGACACCCGTTCTTTAACATGACCCCACATAGACAAACCGGCGACACCCTACTTCGAATTCCCGTTAATCCTTCGCGACACCCTAGTTGAAATCCCACGACACCCTAGCTCTAACCGACGACACCCGATGACCACATAGACAGAACTCGGCGACACCCTAATTGAATTCGGCAGAAAATCAATCGCGACACCCCAGTTGAAATCTCACGACACCCTAGCTCTAACGAGACGACACCCGTTTGTAACATGACCCCACATAGACAGAAACCGGCGACACCCTAATTGAATTCTGCCGTTAATCAATCGCGACACCCTAGTTGAAATCCCACGACACCCTAGCTCTAACGAGACGACACCCGTTCTTTAACAAGACCCACATAGAGAGAACCGGCGACACCCTAATTGAATTCGGCAGAAAATCAATCGCGACACCCCAGTTGAAATCCCACGACACCCTAGCTCTAACGAGAAGACACCCGTGATTGAACAAGAGACCACGGAGATAATCCCCGCGACACCCTAGTTCGAAGTCGGCCGTTAGTCCTTCGCGACACCCCAGACGAAATCCCACGACACCCTAGCTTTAGGGCGACGACACCCCAGTTGAAAATTGACGACACCCAACTGATCACGGCGGCGAGAAGGCCCGCGACAACCAAGTTACTAAAATTTAATTTTATTTATAAAAAAAAAATACATTAGCCCTTACTGGGGCTTATCTCCTTCATTCGCTGCGCCGGCGATGTGATGCTGGAGGGACGCTACTTTCCTCTCCAGGTGGCTATTGGCCCGACGCAGGACCTCTATCTCTTTTGTTGTAACGGCCAGGTATTTCTCGGCCGTCTTGATGAGTCGCTCGCTGCTTGAGAGCGACTCAGCATAAACCACTGCGTCGATGGTGACGGTTGGGGGTCGCCTGCCAGTAGATCTTACCTCGCCTCTGGAAGCCATCTTGTGGTCAGTTCAAGATGGAAAGGTGAGTAACGATGGCATTCCCCCATCCTTATTTAAGGTTCCCCTGGCGGGTGTTTCGATTGCCATGCGCCACCATCTCAGTGGTTGTTCACAGGAATCGAATCGGTGCGCCACCACGCCCCGCCCTCCACGTTGAGTTTCGAGGGATCGGGAACAGAACAGTTTCGGGAAGCAAACAGTCTTAAGTTTAACGTCGTCCCAAGAGAAAATTCACGACACCCAAGGATGATTTGGATTTCGGCCGAAACTCCTTCGCGACACCCCACTTGAAAGCTCACGACACCCTCGCTTTAAGGCGACGACACCCGTGCGTCGAACTGATCACAGGGAGAACCCCCGAGACACCCCTTCTCGAATTCGGCCGAAACTCCCTCGTGACACCCCAGTTGTAAACTCACGACACCCTAGCTTTAAGGGGACGACACCCATGCATGAACAGTGAACCCACGGGTGTCGTCGCCATAAAGCTAGGGTGTCGTGAGTTTACAACTGTGGTGTCACGAGGGAGTTTCGGCCGAATTCGAGAAGGGGTGTCGCGGGGGTTCTCTCTGTGATCAGTTCGACGCACGGGTGTCGTCGCCTTAAAGCTAGGGTGTCGTGAGCTTTCAAGTGGGGTGTCGCGAAGGAGTTTCGGCCGAAATCCAACTAATCCCTGGGATGTCTCGGGGGTTCTCCCTGTGATCAGTTCGACGCACGGGTGTCGTCGCCTTAAAGCGAGGGTGTCGTGAGCTTTCAATTGGGGTGTCGCGAAGGAGGTTTGGCCGAAATCCAAATCATCCTTGGGTGTCGTAAATTTTCTCTTGGGACGACGTTAAACTTAAGACTGTTTGCTTCCCGAAACTGTTCTGTTCCCGATCCCTCGAAACTCAACGTGGAGGGCGGGGCGTGGTGGCGCACCGATTCGATTCCTGTGAACAACCACTGAGATGGTGGCGCATGGCAATCGAAACACCCGCCAGGGGAACCTTAAATAAGGATGGGGGAATGCCATCGTTACTCACCTTTCCATCTTGAACTGACCACAAGATGGCTTCCAGAGGCGAGGTAAGATCTACTGGCAGCCGACGCCCAACCGTCACCATCGACTCGATGGTTTATGCTGAGTCGCACGCTATCATCGAGGAACTCAGGCTGGCGCTCGAGGAATACCAGGAGGTTTCAACAAAAGAGATAGAGGTCCTGCGTCGGGCCAATAGCCACCTGGAGGGGAAAGTAGCGTCCCTCCATCGCCAGATCGAGGACGCAGCGACCGAAAGAGAGAAGCCCCAGTGAGGGCTAATGTAAAATTTTTTTTTTATAAATAAAATTAAATTTTAGTAACTTGGTTGTCGCGGGCCTTCTCGCCGCCGTGATCATTTGGGTGTCGTCAATTTTCAACTGGGGTGTCGTCGCCCTAAAGCTAGGGTGTCGTGGGATTTCGTCTGGGGTGTCGTGAAGGACTAACGGCCGACTTCGAACTAGGGTGTCGCGGGGATTATCTCCGTGGTCTCTTGTTCAATCACGGGTGTCGTCTCGTTAGAGCTAGGGTGTCGTGAGATTTCAACAGGGGTGTCGCGATTGAATTTCTGCCGAATTCAATTAGGGTGTCGCCGGGTTCTCTCTATGTGCACATTTATAAGACGGGTGTCGTCGCCCTAAAGCTAGGGTGTCGTGGGATTTCGTCTGGGGTGTCGCGAAGGACTAACGGCCGACTTCGACTAGGGTGTCAGTAGATTTCAACTGGGGTGTCTCGTAGGAGTAGCTGTTCATGAATGCGTGCTTATATTGTCACAGTTGATGCTGAAAATGTAGATCGGAAAGAAGAAGATAACACTCCCGACCGTGCAGCTTCAACCGTCGTTCCAAATGCAGTGGATGATATTGTAGTTCCTCAAACTGGGATGGAATTCAATTCAGCCGATGATGTATATACGTTCTACAATGGATACGCGAAACGAGTAGGCTTTGGAATCACAACAGTGTGTAGCAGGGCCAACAACAAAAAACAACTTTGCTTCAAGCACCTTGCGTGTTGGAGGCAAGGAAAATCCAGAAAATCAGAGAAGAGTATGAATCATAGGGATACTGGGAAAGTTGGTTGTATGGCATCCATAAAAGCAAGACTGAATGCTACAAGTGGTAAGTGGATTTGGATGAGGTTTCTCTAGAACATAACCATGGGCTCTCCATAACATCAGCTGGTTATCTACGGTCGCATAGGAGGATCAGCACACCAGAGAAGGCAGAGATCAGCAATTTACATGCCGTGAATGTTCCGACGACTCAGATATACTCTGCCATAGCAAGGAGAAAAGGGGGAAGAGGACAATTGGATTTCACCGAGAAGGATGCTCGTAACTTCATTAGTCGCGAACGTCAGTCTAAGCTGAAAGAAGGAGATGCTCAGTCGATGGTAATTCATTTTGCCGAAATGCAACTCAAAAATCCCAATTTCTTCTACTCCTTAGACCTCAATGATAATGGTCATCTGAGGTCTGTCTTCTGGATTCATCCAAGGTCAAGATTGGCATGCACATACTTCGGTGATGTTCTAAGCTTTGACTCAACTTACTTGACAAACAGATATCAAATGCCTTTTTGTCCATTTGTTGGGGTGAACCATCATGGACAGTCAACCTTGCTTGGATGCGCATTGTTGTCTGATGAGAGTACTGAGACATATAAATGGGTTTTTAAGACTTGGCTGGATGCAAATGGTGGTCAAGCACCTATTGCCATGATTACTGATCAAGATAAGGCAATCGAGGCTGCTGTCAAAGAAGTTTTTCCTAATACCCGACATCGATATTGTCTTTGGCATATATTGAAGAAGATACCGGAAAAGATTGGCCACATTTGCACGGCAAATCCCAAGTTTATGGTTGATTTCGATGAGGCAATATATGATTCATTGACCATAAATTCATTCGAGGAAAGGTGGGCACATGTTATGGAGAAATATAAAGAATGCAAGTCTATAGATTGGTTCAATGTCCTATACGAATGTCGGGAAAAATGGGTTCCCAGTTTACCTCAAGGATACATTCTTCGCAGGTTTGTATGTCAATGGTGGCTTTGGTTCATGATTCATTTAAACGTTTTTTTTTTTTAATTTTTGGTTGACAAAATGTTTAACAGGGATGTCATCTTCACAAAGGAGCGAGGGCATTAATCACTTCTTCGATGGGTTTATAAATTCGAAGACAACATTAACGGAGTTTATAAGTAAGTACGAAGATGCCTTGGAAAAACGATACGAGGCCGAAAATGAGGAAGATAATAGGACTTTGCAAACGATAGCTTTCCTAAAGACATCATCACCTTTTGAGAGACAAGCTGCAGGAAGGTATACACGGAGCATTTTCAAAAAATTCCAGAATGAGATCCTTGAAATGGCTGCATCAAATACAAAATTGATCAACGAAGCTGGCAACACGTGTATATATTCCGTCAAGTCGTATGAAAGGATTGAAGTCGATGGAATTGGCAAGGAGATGATCAAAGATTATATCGTGTCATACGATAGAAATATTGAGGATGTCCAATGCCAGTGCCGATCCTTTCAGTTCAAGGGGTACCAGTGTAGGCATGCCCTGTTGGTTCTTCATCAAAACGACGTATTTCGTTTACCAGATAAATACTTCTTGAAGAGATGGTGCAAGGACATGAAATACCAATTCGACGAATTCGACTGCAATACTGAGGGTTATGATAAAAGCACACGAAACTCACGGTACGCAGTGACAATTTTTTAATTGAAATGTCTTCATATTTGTGATCGTTAATATTCTGTTTATGATTGTAGATATAGTTTGCTGTCTCATCGGATGACGAAGCTCGCAGAGATAGCCTCCATTTCTGAAGATGCATTTAATGTAGTGATGGATGGTCTACCGCCTCTATTCAAAACTGCCGTGGATGCCAACTGCGCAGCTAAACCACGTTCAGAGCTGGTAATTCAAGATCCTGAAAAAATTAGGACGAAAGGTCGCCCGAGAGAGAACAGATTAAAGAGTGCAGTCGAGAAGAAGGCAAAAAGATCAAGGAAAAATCAGGCCAACGATAGAGCTGCTTCGAGTAGCAGACAAACTTGTTTGCAGTCTATTAATACTGAACAGGACCTGGAGATAATTGTTCCGCCGTCAGAAACTTTAATGGATGAATTTGATGCTTATGTATTGAGTCAACTTACACAAGATCATATATAAAACACGAGTGTCGTAACTTTTGAATTATGGTTGCTTGGTCTGCTGAGTCTAGTTCTAAATGACAATTGCTCGGAAACATACGAGACATCCTAGTTCTGCCAAACGACATCCCCTTTTACGAGACATGTTCTGCAAACGACACCCTTGCGCGGCGACACCCGAAGGACGGAAACATACGAGACATCCTAGTTCTGCCAAACGACACCCTAGTCTTGCTCGGCGACACCGAATGACGGAAACATACGAGACATCCTAGTTCTGGCAAACGACACCCTAGTCTTGCTCGGCGACACCGAATGACGGAAACATACGAGACATCCTAGTTCGGCCAAACGACACCCTAGTCTTGCGCGGCGACACCCGAAAGACGGAAACATACGAGACATCCTAGTTCTGGCAAACGACACCCAAGCCTTGCGCGGCGACACCCGAAGGACGGAAACATACGAGACATCCTAGTTCTGGCAAACGACACCCAAGCCTTGCGCGGCGACACCCGAAGGACGGAAACATACGAGACATCCTAGTTCTGGCAAACGACACCCAAGCCTTGCGCGGCGACACCCGAAGGACGGAAACATACGAGACATCCTAGTTCTGGCAAACGACACCCAAGCCTTGCGCGGCGACACCGAAGGACGGAAACATACGAGACATCCTAGTTCTGGCAAACGACACCCCTTGCGCGGCGACACCCGAAGACGGAAACATACGAGACATCCTAGTTCTGGCAAACGACACCCAAGCCTTGCGCGGCGACACCCGAAGGACGGAAACATACGAGACATCCTAGTTCTGGCAAACGACACCAAGACTTGCGCGGCGACACCCGAAGAACGGAAACATACGAGACATCCTAGTTCTGCCAAACGACACCAAGCCTTGCGCGGCGACACCGAAGGACGGAAACATACGAGACATCCTAGTTCTGCAAACGACACCCAAGCCTTGCGCGGCGACACCCGAAGGACGGAAACATACGAGACATCCTAGTTCTGGCAAACGACACCCTAGTCTTGCGCGGCGACACCGAATGACGGAAACATACGAGACATCCTAGTTCTGGCAAACGACACCCTAGTCTTGCTCGGCGACACCGAATGACGGAAACATACGAGACATCCTAGTTCTGGCAAACGACACCCCTTGCGCGGCGACACCCGAAGGACGGAAACATACGAGACATCCTAGTTCTTCTTGCGGCGACACCCGAGGACAAATCTTGCGCGGCGACATCCGAAGGACGGAAACATACGAGACATCCTAGTTCTGAAACGACACCAAACGACACCGAAGACGGAAACATAAGACATCCTAGTTCTGGCAAACGACACCCAAGCTTGCGCGGCGACACCCGAAGGACGGAAACATACGAGACATCCTAGTTCTGGCAAACGACACCAAGACTTGCGCGGCGACACCCGAAGGACGGAAACATACGAGACATCCTAGTTCTGGCAAACGACACCCAAGCCTTGCGCGGCGACACCCGAAGGACGGAAACATACGAGACATCCTAGTTCTGGCAAACGACACCCAAGCCTTGCGCGGCGACACCCGAAGGACGGAAACATACGAGACATCCTAGTTCTGGCAAACGACACCAAGCCTTGCGCGGCGACACCCGAAGACGGCGAGACATCCTAGTTCTCGAAGACACGGAAACATACGAGACATCCTAGTTCTGCAAACGACACCCTAGTCTTGCTCGGCGACACCCGAAGGACGGAAACATACGAGACATCCTAGTTCTGGCAAACGACACCCAAGCCTTGCGCGGCGACACCCGAAGGACGGAAACATACGAGACATCCTAGTTCTGGCAAACGACACCAAGCCTTGCGCGGCGACACCCGAAGGACGGAAACATACGAGACATCCTAGTTCTGGCAAACGACACCCTAGTCTTGCGCGGCGACACCCGAAGGACGGAAACATACGAGACATCCTAGCTCTGGCAAACGACACCCAAGTCTCGCGGCGACACCCGAAGAACGGAAACATACGCGACATCCTAGTTCTGGAAAACGACACCCTAGTCTTGCGCGGCGACACCCGAAGGACGGAAAACATACGACACATTCCAGGACGCGCGACCCGACAATTTAAGAGCGACGACACCCCAGCTCATGGCAAACGACACCCTAGTTCTTGTCAAACGACACCCTAGTTCTTGTCAAACTACACCAGAAAGGCGGAATCATACGAAGGCAAACATATGAATACAACGAGGACAGCTCGCAATGATAAAATTTTTAACATTTGCATTAAATATTAATCAGTGTGAATATGAATAAATTACATACAATTTTCATTCAAAGACGAATACTTTTATACAAAAATTAAGAACATGTTTCGACAATGTCGCTAATCTTTTTGTTCAGGCCCTCTCTCAATATCGTTGCAGCTAAGTGTCGCCGGTAATCTCTGACTTCCTCATCCATGAAATCCAGCTTCATATCAGGATTGTCTCGTAGAGCAAGACATTCCATGTATCTCAGACAGTACAGGCCGCAATCCAGCGATCCGCTCGGTTGGCTTGGGCAATCCGAAATTTCTTCCATCGGCCACTCCATCACTTCCTTCTTATCGCAGTAGATATGGAATATGTGGCCTAGAATTGAATGCCATTTCCTTGCATTGGCCTTGTACTTCGGGATGCGTTTCATTGAATTGAGGTGCATGAACACCTTCCTTTCCATGTCGACAGCAACCAAATGCCAGTGCGAGTTATCAGAGTTTACAATGCTGAAAAGAAACCGGAACTGGGCCTTATCTTCGTCCGATACATTATCAAATATCGCAGCCCCAGATGATCCAGCAAGTTCATGAGCAGGTGATGAGGAAGTCAGACATAGAGCAGGTACGAATACTGATGCAACTATGCACTTATGATATCGATCAGGATGCTCTGCCCAGTTTCGCATCAGAAACTCCTGCCCGCAATCGATTATCTGCCAATAAAAGTAAAACGATTAATATCATTCTAAAATCAACAACTTGAACATGTTCCTTGATATACTTACATCATCTATTATCATCTCGTTGTTAATGAGATCCTGAAGATTTTTTCTGCTTACAACTCCATTAAACTTATTTGTGTAGACGATCTCGTCGGGTTGTTGTCGCTCGCTCAAAAAATTTTGAATAATTATTTGGTCATCTTCGACCGTAGTGTTGGGCTTTGACATGCCCACTGTCTTCACCGACTTTTTGGGTCGGGTTGTCTCATAACATTCGCCGACAGCCGTGGAAGCCTTACGCTTCCTCGGATGTTTTTTAATCCTCCTAACAAGCGACGGCACTCCAATTATTTCTAAGTCCATATTGTCATCCTTTGGCGCAGGGGTGCCAAGTTTATTATCGGATATGGACTCTTCTTTATTTTCATTCCCCTGCTCTGTTTTATCAACCAATGAATCCCCCTCCAATATGTTCTCCCCTGATTTTGCATTCCCTGTCTGAATTGGAAACTCGGATGAATGGTCCTCCTCCGTCTTCTTCTCCTCAATATTTACGTTATCAGGCTCGCGGAGGACCAACTCCAAGGAATGCACCTTCTCTGTTTTCTCGTCCCCCTTGTCCTCCTCGGTTATTGCATAACTTTCCTTTCTGAGAAGTGAATTGAGGAGGCTCTCAGCAATGGACAGCCTGTGCCTGACATCTTCGAGTTGATCCTTAACACACTTCAATTCATTCCTCAACTCGGCGCATCCTGCGCAGCTATCCATTGGTTGAGGGGCGCAGGTATCTGTTTGTTGAGGGGGGGACGGTTTTAACTGCTGAGGGAGAAGCCATCGCTCTTCTGGCAATGGTTCAATAGCTCCCTCCATCTGCAACACAAGATGATAACAAATTAATATTAACTGAACATATTGACGAATTAAGTTGAAAAAATGGTCACAGCAATGGAGCAATGGAGTAGATTACCAAGTCCTGAGGCTGCAAGTCGGCAACCCGAACCGATTGGTTCTTCGTTTGGTGGTCATACCACTTCAACAGCCGGGGCCGTTTATCAGGGTATGCTGGCTCTCGCATTGATGTATGCTCGAGGAACCACGCCTGAAAATTATATTTTTTTGGATATTAAATAAAGTAATATTACGAAAAAATTTTGTCTCAACACTAATAATTTGTCTCAATAAATCTTACCACCAGTGCTGCCGAGCATCCGAACAAGGTAGGCTGCCTCCTAATCTTTTTTGCATTTTTTGAGTGCACCGGCTCCTCGGAACGCAGGCAAGCAGCTATTTCTGGGAGAGCCAGAACAATCAATTCCTTCAGTGCCGAAGCCCAGTCGATGCTACTCAGTTGACTTAAGTCATCCAAGTGCTGGATGAGATACCGTGGACACCTCTGATTAGACTTTGGAGCCAAAAACATGGCCAACATGTATGCGATCCAAAGTCGGACGGTGTCCTCGACATCCTCCTGCACTTTAGATGGCCGGAGTTGAAATATCAACTTCTCCAAACCTGATTGGCGAAGATCTAAACCCTGGCCAAACCGTCTGAACAACCTTCCGTTGAACATTTGGCTGGACGTGTCGATCTTCTTCCCATGACATGGAAGACCCAAAATGAGTGCGACTTCTTCGGCACTGAATTTAATTGCTTTTTCACCAAACATGAACTCGTCGCCACCATTGTGACATCTAATGATGTCTGCTAGCAGTCGCCCGTCGACTGTGAACGTCTGCATGTCGACGAAGGCACCAAATGGGGTCCTTCGAATCAGTCTTGTATGGCGTCTAGAGAACCCCATCCTCCAAACCTTCTGAACATATACTGCCGGCCTGCAGCTATTCTTAAACAGCTGGGAAGCCTTCACTGGGGGGACTGGAACAATTTTATTGTCAACGAAAACAGGGGGTAAGACAGAAGACATACATGTCAATAAATTTTAAGATAGAATATCGTAATATTTAATATAGTGATAAACATACCTGAAGGAGCCGCATCCTCAGTCGAACGAAGAACCAGGTCCTTGCATTGTTCCGCCATTTTCTCTGTCTGCTTCTTCTTTGTTCGCGGTCTTCGTGCACAAACGAAAGCGCTCATCTCCATGACTGAAGAATTCGGAAGAATAAACTATGGACGAGTTTAGGAGAGAAAAAGAGACCAGTGGCTTCTCGAGCAAGAGAAGAAGAATGTCTTCTTGAGCAAAAGGATGGCTTCTCGAGCAACAGACGATTGAGGGGTTTTTCTAGGGTTTTTGCCGACCTAAGAGAAATACGAAAGGACACCCGGATCGCCACGATCACATCAATGAGACCCGCGAAGCCATAGGAACCGCCCACGTTTACAAACTTTTCTCGGAAATTTGCAATGGCTCAGTTACTAGGGTGTCGTCGAATGAGTACTACGCTGACGTCAAATTACCGCCTTTTTCAAGCATGGGTGTCGTCTCGTTAGAGCTAGGGTGTCGTGAGATCTCAACTGGGGTGTCGCGAATGATTTTCTGCCGAATTCAATTAGGGTGTCGCCGAGTTCTCTCTATGTGCACATTTATAAGACGGGTGTCGTCGCCCTAAAGCTAGGGTGTCGGGGGATTTCGTCTGGGGTGTCGCGAAGGACTAACGGCCGACTTCGACCTAGGGTGTCGCTGGGATTATCTCCGTTGTCTCTTGTTCAATCACGGGTGTCGTCGCCCTAGAGCTAGGGTGTCGTGAGATCTCAACTGGGGTGTCGCGAATGATTTTCTGCCGAATTCAATTATAGTGTCGCCGGGTTCTCTCTATGTGGACATTCATAAGACGGGTGTCGTCGCCCTAGAGCTAGGATGTCGTGGCATTTCAACTGGGGTGTCGCGAATGATTTTCTGCCGAATTCAATTGGGGTGTCGCCGGGTTCTCTCTATGTAGACATTCATAAGACGGGTGTCGTGAGATCTCAACTGGGGTGTCGCGAATGATTTTCTGCCGAATTCAATTAGTGTCGCCGGGTTCTCTCTATGTGGACATTCATAAGACGGGTGTCGTCGCCCTAGAGCTAGGATGTCGTGGCATTTCAACTGGGGTGTCGCGAATGATTTTCTGCCGAATTCGAACTAGGGTGTCGCTGGGATTATCTCCGTGGTCTCTTGTTCAATCACGGGTGTCGTCTCGTTAGAGCTAGGGTGTCGTGAGATCTCAACTGGGGTGTCGCGAATGATTTTCTGCCGAATTCAATTATAGTGTC